>OX375758.1:7587500-7885000 GCA_947359355.1 Acrocera orbiculus
GTATTTGTTATATTTTTTAATGTCGATGTATTTAAATCAGTTAAAGTATCTAATATATCTTTATTTGGTGATATATTAGTATCTAAATTTACATCTTTATCTGATAAACATTCATTTAAAAATGTTTGAAAAAATTCATTTGAATCATCTAAAATATTTGATGTTATTGTATCATTAAAAACTTTTTTATTATCACAAATTGAAGATAATTCTTTAGAAACTTTGATACTTTTATTTCGTGAATTTTTTAATTTTTTTGAAATATTATTTTCAACAATAATATCATTTTGTTGTTGTTCACTATTTGATTTTTCTTCTTTTTTATTGTTTTCTGAAAAATTTATAGTTTTTATATTCAATGATTTTATATTAGTTTCATTTTTATCACTAATTTTTTCTATATCTTTAATTTTTGTAGTTTCTGATACATTAATTTTATTATTTGAATTTAAGTATGTAATTTTTTCATTAATATTTATAGATTTTTCTTCATCTGTTTTATTAAAATTGTTTTTATTATCAAATAAAATTCCTAAAGCGCAGTCAGATTTTGTACTGAGTGCATCTTGAAAAAGTGCTTCTTTTAATTCTCTTGAAGTATTAATACTTTCTGGTTCGAATCCTTCAATTTTATGACCAATTAGTTTTTCTAAAATTAGAAAAAGAAAAATAATACAAAAATTGATATGATTGAGAAAAATAGTTTAAACTTGGTCTAGGTTTCAAGAAAAAGAGAATACTAGCAACTTGTATATAAGAAATTGTTAGCATTAGAATAAGGAAGACGTTTTTAATATTCTTAAAGATAGATTTTTACGACAAAGTAATTAAAGTCAACTGAATATGGTTAAAATTTCAATTACTTTGTTTAAAACGCTAACATTTCTTTTAATTAACGTAACATAAACAAGTTCATAAGTGTATAAATTGGAAATTACGTAGGCACAATTGTAATAAAATCCAAAGGGTCTAGTTGCACAATGTCCCGATCCTCCCTTAAGTAGTTCTATAATATTCGATTTTATAGGACAAAAGGATATCAAGCAAGATAATCTTCTAATGCTATATCAAAAAATTTTCTATTTTTATGTTTCACTACAACAAAATTAGAAAAATTAAGTAAGCACTGAAGTTAAGACAAACAAGGAGACTACTAGACTGACTAAAATGAGGCCAAGGAAGTATTATCTCCTTGGACAACACCCTAGTATCTCTCATTCGATATGTATTCTCAACCAGTTTAAGGACTTTAATTCTAATTTATGGACTAATTTTACTAGTTTGGAACAATTCAAAGAATTCTTCATCCACAAAATTAAGAACATGAGCAAATACAAGGGAATTTAATTAAATGTCCTTACTATATTTAAATAACACGAAGTTTAAACAATTACATTTGTAGAAAAGGTGACGATTTTGCCTTAAAATAGAAGAGAAACCTATCCACCTATCTTTTTTCTTTATTCTATTAACGAAGTCATATGGACAGAAATGGACCGAATCTTATAATAAGAGCCATAACAAATAAAGCAAAAAAAAGCGACCAATAAGAAATAAATTGATATTTTTTTAAGCTTAAAATATTATTTCAAAAGAATAAAAATTATTTTTGGTTTACCTTTTGAAAGACTTTTTTTCCACTTCGTTGATTTACAAATTTTTTTCGGAGATTTTAATGGTTTTTCCTTTAGATTTTTATTAGACTTTAATTTAGAAGATTTCTCATAATTGTTATCTAAATTTTCAGATGTAGAAGATTTAAGTCCAAGTGAGATTTTCCTTTTTGTATTTTGAGATTTAGATCTAGAGTAATTTCGTTTTTTAACAGATGAAGAATTAGATTCATATGAAGTCGATTGGGATGTCTTTTCATTTGTTGAATCTAATTCTTCTGTAGTAGTAGAAAAGATATTGCTTGAGGTATCCATGAGGTTTTCCAAACAACTAGATTTAGAAGAGTTTCTACTATCGGAATCTAAATTTTCAGCAACAGAAGAATTTGTGAACTTTTGTGAAGTTTTCTTTGTTCTTGTCTGAGACTTCGATTCAGACGAATCATTTTTTGACTTTTCCAAATTTTCAGTAGCTGGAGAGTTAGATTTAAGTGAAATGAATGTGGTAGAACTTTCATTCACTAAAACTAAATCTTTTGAAATAGTAGAATTAAGCTTAGACGAGTTTTGCGTTGTTTTTTCAAAATTACTTAATCTAGAATCGCTTCCATTATCAGAATTCAAATTTTCAACAACAGCCAAGTTTGGTTTTTCTGAAGTTTTCCTTTGTCTTGTTTGAGACTTCGATTCAGACGACCCATCATTTGACTTTACTAATTTTTCAGCAATTGGAGAGTTAGATTTTCGTAAAGTCGATTTAGAAAATTTATCCTTCGTTAAATTCAGTGCAGAAGACAAATCCAAATTTACAGGAGCAGTTTCATTGGGTGAAATTTCCTTTAGTCTTTCATGAGACTTTGATTCAATAGAATTTTCATAGGAGTTCTCCAATTTTTCAACAGTAACATTGGTTGATTTTGGGGAATATTTCTGCGTTGACTCCATATCATCTGTATTAATCATAGGTGAGCCTTTTACTTTTTTTTCAAAAGAATTCAATTTAGAACAATCTTCATATTTGGAATCCTTTTTCTCAGCAATAGTAGCATTTGATTTAGATGAAGTCTTTTGTGTTTTTTCTAAGATTGTTTTGCTTTCTAAGTTTTTATCTGTAATAGAGATTAGCTCAGAAGAATTTTCTTTGTTCTTTTCCTGAGAGTTTGATATTGTAGAATTTTCAATAGAGATTTCTGTCCGGTTTTTGTTTGAATTTAAACTGAACACTGAAGTTTTATTAATTGAATCCGATGTTTCAATATTAGTTGAATCAGGTTCAAAAGTTATTTTCTTCTGTTTTTCAGAAAAATTTGTTTTGCACGAAGTTTCATAAGAATTGTCTAATTTTTCTACATTTGTAGATTTAGATTTAGGAGAGATCTTTTGTTTTTTAGGAGACTTCGATCTGGATAAACTTTCAGAATTGCTGTCTAGATTTTGGTTAGAGTTAGAGTATAGTTTAGACGAGATATCCTTTTGTTTTTCTTTAGAGATATGTATAGAAGTATCTTCACAATTTAAATCCAAATTTTTTGTAGTATCAGAACTGGATAAAGTTTTACTAATTGAATCTAACGTTTCAATAGTAGACGAGTTGGATTTAATTGAAATTTTTTTCGGTTTTTTGTGCGTATATAATCTACACGAACTTTCATAAGCGTTATCTAATTTATCAGCACAAGATTTATGGGAATCTGATACCGAAGAATTTTTATCATTTTCATTAGATTTTAATTGCAATAAATCAAGATTATCAATTTTATCTTCAATTATTTCTGATAATTTTGGCACTAATTGAATACTTGAATCTGATATTTTAGTTTCTTCATTCTCAGATACAATTTTTAGAATATTTGGATTTACAATTTCTATAGATAAAGGTGTTTTATTAACATTTCGAAGTATTTTTTTTAAGTCCTTATTATTGAGTTCTGTATGTTTTTTATTTTGTTCAATTGATTTTTTGATTATAATTTGTGGCTCTGAATCAACTTTTTTTGATTTTTCTATTTCAGTAGAATCTATATTTAATATTGTTTTATTTTTATTCATGCAATTTGTTATGTCTAAATTTTCATTATGTTCCAATGGTTCCTTAAGATTTTTTATATATTCAGAAGTATTTTTATCGGTTTTAAGTTCTAAATTTTTCTCTATTTTTGGTGATAAGTCTTTTTGTAAATCAATAATTTCATTTGATAAATTTAATTTAATTTCTTCTTTAACTGGCAAATCTGTTTCAATTAAAATTTGTTTTTTATCAGAATTTTTATCAGTTTCTATACATGCACTTTCTGAAGATTCTGTAAAAGCTTTATTTACATCTGAATTATTAATAAAATTACTTTTATAACCATTAATTTCATAATTAGTTACATTTTTTGTTGAATTTTCATTAATATCTGAAAAAGTTTCTTGTAAATGAGATTTATTTTCAAATTTTGCTATTTTAGTATTATCCTGGCTTATAGAATTTTCTCTTTCATTTGAATCATAGCTACTTGATATTAAATCATCGATAATTGCATTTTCATAAAATTTTTTGGTATCAATTTTTTCATTATTTTTAGTCTGATTTATTTTATTTGCCTTTTCATTATTTAACTCTTTCAGAACTACCTTTTTTAGGGTAGTAAATTTTTGTTTAGAAATTGATCCTGCTTTTGAAATTTGTTCTTTTCTTTTATTTTCAAATTTTTCAGCTTTTATTTCAATTTTTTTATTTGAATTATTTGATGTTAATGATTCTTTTTTGTTGCTATGTGACTTGTCCATTTTATAATTATCAGATTTTGTTTCTTTAATTTTACAACTCTTTTCTGAGTTATGTAAATTTTTTCTATTATCGTCATTAGATTTAGTATTACGCTCATTTTGGTTGTAATTAGTTTCTTTTTTTTGTCTTGATAAAGTATTTCTTGATTTATTATCGTCTTCATTACTTCGACGTCTTTTATAATGCCTGAAAATAAAAAAATTACTTATAAAAAACTATTATTCTAATTATTACTCTAATATTTTCTACTATTTCTGTGTTGATATAAACGTAGACCCGACTCTAAAACATTCCAATTATAATTCTTCAAACTCATGCGAGCAACTATTGTGGATAGGTCTAAGCCAGACAATTCACAGACAGATTTTTTAAATGATAATTTTAAACATCAATCGAATTGGGAGATTCTAATTTCTTTATTGAAAAAATATAATTTGTTAAAATCAAAAGTGATTTGCTTATCGGAAAATACTTCTTTATCGAATTCCTTTTTTGAAATTCAGACATTAAAACTATCAAAATATTTTGTTTTCATGTTTTCATTAAAAATGAAATTAAGAGCAAAAGGCTAATCAAGTTCCAACAAATCTTTCAAAAAATCACGTCAGGCATTAAATAAAAATTTTCTGAAAATTTCAAAACAATCAACTTGTTAAGTTTTGCAAGGATAAACATAGAAAACTAATCTAATAAAAAATAAAAGCACTATAGTACAAATTTTGAGAGGAATTAAGAACAGATTCCATGCAAGTAAGAACCATAACCTATTAATAAAATAAACAAATCTCTTACCGTTCTTCGTTATCTTCATCACATTTCCTTTTTATATTTTTAGCATTATAATTTGTTTTAAGGCTTTTACCATGGTCATGATTTGAAACACGATTAGAATTATTATATGAGGTATATGCATGCGTTCCTTTAGTCTTGTCCTTATTACTTGAAACTTTCGTTTCAGAAATTCTGTAAATTCAATTATTGTTTTTAAAAATAATATAGATTTTTAATTTAAAAAGGAACAAACTGTTTTCTTAAGTCTTTTATCATTTTGTCTTTCCGATTAATTTCAGCTCTTGCTGTGGATAAAAGACTATTATGATTATTGTATAGATTTCTGTTTTTAGTTTTTAATTCTTCGTTTTCTACTAATACCATTCTTAAATTTTCTAATGTTTTTATATGTCTTTTATGTAAATCCTCATTAACTTGTTGTAACTATAATAAAATTTATTTAAATTGAGTTTTTACAATTTTTATAAATTTACCTCTTCAAATTTTTGCTGATAATCAAGTTGTTCAAGATCACCATATATATCTATATAATCATCATTCATTTTGTCTTTTGAAATTATTTTCAACTAAATTAAAGATCGACTTTTATTTATATAACTTAAAATTTATTAAAATTGGCAAAAATCGAATCTATTAACTGTCATGCAAAAGAAAAATTGCGATACGCTCATAGTGAAAGCGTTTAAACTTTTTATTTTTGAAGGCTTACATATGTTAAATTTTAGATATTTTTAAAATAAAAATTAAAGTATTTGTATCTAAAAAATTTCATCATGGTTTTATTAAAACTTGGCCACCATTTATAAATAAATTATAATATTAAAATATAAGTTGTGCTAAATTTAAATCCATAATGTTGTTTTTAAATAAAATTTATGCTTTATCCTCTCAAAAATAGTTCAATGAATGTCATCAAATATCTTCCACAAAGTTTGACATTTCAGGTATCTTGGGTTCGTGTTACTTTTCTTATTTATCAGTACGACCTCGTGGTCGTTTTATAATTTAAATCAGTTTCTTTTCATAAATTAAAATTATCTTAAAATGTCTGAAAAAGAAGATAATAATTTAACAACTTTAAATATTAATGAACCAGTTAAAACAGCTAAACAGTTAGAAAAAGAAGCAAAAAAGGCAGCAAAATTACAAAAATTACAACAAAAATTAGAGAAAAAGTCCATTCCTACTTTACCAAAAGAAAAAGTCGAGGTATACTTTCATTTCTGTTGTTAAATCAATTTTTTTTACATTGAATTTCTTTTATATTTGTTATAGTAGTGGGGATTTTGTTGCATATTTTTAGGTATAATAGTTTTAATGTAAAAAAATATTTTCTTTTCTTTTGTTTATTTTACATATGACAACTTCATAATACTTTGATAAATAAAAATTTTGGTCCTTTTATGACACGACGTTGAATGAGTGGAAAAAAACACTTCCTTTTGACAGATTTTTGAATTTTTGCTACTTTAGTTTCAGTTTTTACCTATTTAACAGTTGAAATGGTTTTTTCTTAAAATTAGAAAATTTTATTAAATTTTGAATACTTTTATTGATTAAGTCATGTTTTATTGTTGGCCAATAAGCTTTGCAGAAATCCTGACTGAATTAACTTAATCAGATACAAATCTTGAAGATTATGAAGATTGAACTATGATCAACGAAATCCGTGCGAATTTCATCATATTAAATATTTTCTCAGCTGATTTCTGATGCCTTAGAATTAATTTTATGAGTTCCAATGGAGAATTCTTAATTTTTTAATCTATTAATTCTACCATGAGGTAGTAGATAATATGTCTATCCACCTGTTGTTTTTAAGGAAGGGGGTTTGCAAGGGGAAGAAGGCATATTTTTTTCACATGTATTTTTATTAGGTGTGATATCTAGTCCCGCATTACCTTCTCCTTTATCGCTTTCACCTGTAACTCTTGATATACCCTGAACTATACTGAAGATTCATTAGTCTTCAACTGAGCACCGTGAAACTGGCCATGACTCAATTAAATTAGTTTTATCCAATCTTATCATTATTGTTACATCACAATTACTTCTTTTCTTATATTATATAATTAGCAAATTTTGAAAAGTTTTATTTTAAATATTTTCAGAAAAAACCTAAAGAAATCAGAGAAGTAGCTATTTATAAAAATAATACTGCTGATGGAGAAAAAAAAGATATTTCAGGTCCTCTTCCTGATTCATATAGTCCACTTTATGTTGAGGCAGCATGGTATAGTTGGTGGGAAAAGGAAGGCTTTTTTAAACCTGAATATGGGGTAAATGTATCTCTTTGTAATAAAATATTTTATTGTTTTTCTTTTAATTATCTAGCGTGAATCTATATCATCACCAAATCCTAAAGGAACTTTTGTAATGGTTATTCCACCACCAAATGTAACTGGTTCATTACATTTAGGTCATGCCCTAACAAATGCTATAGAAGATACAATAACACGATGGAATCGTATGAAAGGTAAAACAACTGTTTGGATACCTGGCTGTGATCATGCCGGTATTGCAACACAAGTTGTTGTTGAAAAAAAATTATGGCGTGAAGAAAAATTAACAAGACATGATATTGGTAGAGATAAATTTATTGAAAAAATATGGGAATGGAAAAATCAAAAAGGTAATCGTATTTATGATCAATTAAAATCTTTAGGTTCATCATGTGATTGGTCACGTGTTGCTTTTACTATGGATCCAATAAGAAGTAATAGTGTAACTGAAGCATTTGTACGTTTATATGAAGATGGTAGTATTTATCGTAGTTCTAGATTAGTTAATTGGTCATGTACATTACGATCAGCTATATCTGATATTGAAGTTGATAAAATTGATATACCTGGTAGAACATTTTTAACAATACCTGGTTATAATGAAAAAATAGAATTTGGTATATTAATTAAATTTGCATATAAAATAAATGATACAAAAAATGATGATGAAATTATTGTTGCTACAACACGTATTGAAACAATGTTAGGTGATACTGCTATTGCAGTACATCCAAATGATATTAGATATAAACATTTACATGGTAAATTTATTAAACATCCATTTTGTGAACGTATTATACCAATTATTTGTGATGAATATGTTGATATGGAATTTGGTACGGGTGCTGTAAAAATAACACCAGCACATGATCAAAATGATTATGATATTGGTAAAAGACATAATTTACCATTTATAACAATATTTAATGATGATGGTTATATAATTGGTGATTATGGTGAATTTACTGGAATGAAACGTTTTGATTGTAGAAAAAGAATTTTAGAGAAATTAAAAGAAATTAATTTATATAAAGAAACTGTTAATAATCCAATGGTAGTACCAATATGTAGCCGTTCTAAAGATATTGTAGAACCAATGATTAAACCTCAATGGTAAGAATTTATTTTTATTTTTATTGTTATTTTATATTTAAATGCGATAATTTAGTTGAAATGATGAAATTTATTTATGTGTGGCAGAATTTTGTATCACAATTTTATAGTAATAAGAAAAATTTGATGATATTTGTTTTTTTGGGAAAAAGAGAGAAATTGGTTTGAAGGAAAGACAGAGATATTTTTCTGATCTTTATGATTTTTTTTTTCAGAGATATGTTTAAAATAAATTTATTTAAATATTTTGAATGTTATTAACACGTCGACTGCCAGACGCATTTTCGATGTTTTGCCCAAGGCGCCGACGTGCACTTTTCATAATGCTATGCCGGTCACCGGTGACCCCCATGGCAGTCAACGTATTAAGTAACATTTCAAGAATTTTCTGTAAAATATTTGTTTAAAAACATTAAGAAATAGACATTAACATTATCCGAACCTAGAGACGTATTTAAAATCAAAAAATCAAATTTATTTTGTTAAAAGGTAAGTTTCACTTTTTCCCAACGTCTTTTTTTAATTTTTATATTTTTTGTGGTTTTTTGAAACCAAAATTGTGATTTTTAATGAAAAAATTTTGTAATTTTGTAATTTTAGAATCTTCTCAAACGTCTAAATGAAAAAAAAAACACTTTTGGGATAGATATTTTATGTGTAGAAAGTAAATATATAAAATTTTAATTAAATTGGGTAGAGTTGCTGATGAACACGGACTTTTCTTAAAACGTCGCTAAGAAAAAACGAGTTTAAAGTTTTAATTTCTAAACAAAGTACAATATGTAGAGGGACTCAAAGTTTAATAATTATGAGATTTTTGTTCTGATTGAGTTGAAATTTGTGATAACATTGTGATAACATTCTTAAAATGTTGTAGAATAAGAAAACTTCGTTTTGAAAAATTCTATTCCTTAACTTGATTTGATCCTTCATGCTCCCTGTTTACCTGAACTAGTTTTTATTGATTACAGATGCTTTGTTCAAAAGGTTCTCCAGGGAAAGCGATTAGTCTCAAGTGAAAAATGCATTGCGAAAAATGAAAGATATTTTAGGTCCAAAAATATATTTTGTTACAAAGCTGATATAGAAAAGTTGGAGAAGATGTATGTCGTAATTATTTAATACTTTGTTGGCTGCATGTTTTAATCAATTTTTTATTGTTCATTGCTGTGATAACATCATGAATAGTCGGCATTGCTGATTAATAACTTTTTTATGACATTACTACAGTATTATGGGGCTTTTAAGTGTTGAAAAGTTTATGAGAGAACAATGGTCTTATCGGATAATAACGTCTTAAGGGCTTATTCCAGTTTAGAAATTCGAAAAAATCGATTTGTTTTGCATATTTTCATAGTTTAACCCTTGAAGAACCCTTTATATATTTTTCTCGAATTATATAAAAATTGCCTATGCTTCAAATCTATTTTTAAAATTATTTAACAATTTTTTGTTGTTGTTGTTAGGTATGTAAAATGTAACGATATGGCAGTAGCAGCGAAAGAAGCAGTTAGAAGTGGTGAATTACGAATAATATCTGAACATCATACAAAAATTTGGTATCATTGGTTAGATGGTATCAGGGATTGGTGTGTATCACGTCAACTTTGGTGGGGTCATCGTATACCTGCTTATAAAGTTTCATTTAAAGATCAAGAAATCAATATAGATAATGTAAATAGTTTTTTTTTGTTTTTGTTTTTTTTTACTGACAAAAATATTAATTTTTAATTTAAAGTTTTTTTTTTTTGTTTTGTTTTTAGAATGAAAATGATAAATATTGGATAGTTGCACGAACAGAACAAGAAGCAAGAAAAAAAGCATCGGAAAAATTTAAAATTAAATCATCTGAAATAATATTAAAACAAGATGAAGATGTTTTAGATACATGGTTTAGTTCTGGATTATTTCCATTTTCAGTGTTTGGCTGGCCAAATGAAACTGATGATATGAAAAATTTTTATCCAACAACATTACTTGAAACTGGTCATGATATATTATTTTTTTGGGTAGCTAGAATGGTATTTTTTGGACAAAAATTAATTGGTAAATTACCATTTAAAGATATTTATTTACATCCAATTATACGTGATGCACATGGTAGAAAAATGTCTAAATCATTGGGTAATGTTATTGATCCAATTGATGTTATTAATGGTATTAGTTTAGAAAAATTACATTTACAATTATATGATTCAAATTTAGATAAAAAAGAAATTGAAAAAGCTAAAATTGGACAAAAACAAGATTATCCAAATGGTATACCTGAATGTGGTACAGATGCATTACGTTTTGCATTATGTTCATATATGACACAAGGTAAAGATATTAATTTAGATATATTACGTGTTCAAGGATATCGTTTCTTTTGTAATAAATTATGGAATGCTATAAAATTTTCATTAAATTATTTTACAAATAATGAAAAATATACAACAAATTATTATATTAATGGTAATGAAAATAATATGGATAAATGGATATTATCACGTTTAGCTGATTGTGTTGATAAATGTAATAAAAGTTTTGAAAAATATGAATTTTCAAATATAACAAATTCATGTTATAATTTTTGGTTATATGATTTATGTGATGTTTATTTAGAAATATTAAAACCAATATTTTCATCAGGATCAGATGATATAAAATCAATATCACGAAAAATTTTATATATATGCCTTGAAATTGGTTTAAAATTGATATCACCATTAATGCCATTTATTTCAGAAGAATTATATCAAAGATTACCTAGAAATGATAATATTCCATCGATATGTGTAGCTTCATATCCTGGTAAATTTTGAAATTTATATTAATAATTTTTTTTTTTAAAAATATTTTATATTTATATTTTTAATTTTTTATACATTTAGAATCAATTGATTGTCAATGGCGTAATGAAAATATTGAAAATGATGTTGAATTTATACAAAAAACTGCAAAAATTATACGTTCAGCACGTAGTGATTATAATATACCAAATAAAATAAAAACTGAAATTTTTATTTTAACTAAAGATAAACAAATAGAAAATATATTTAAAGAATATCAACAAGTTTTAGCAACAATTGCATTCTGTTCAAAAATTGTATTTGATCAAATACCATCAAAAGGTTGTGCTATATTAACAATATCTGGAAAATGTGAAATTCATTTATTATTAGCTGGTTATATTGAAGTTAATAATGAAATAAATAAATTAGAAAAAAAATATGATAATCTTAAACAAAATGTAACTAAATTATCACAAAATATGTTAACTGAAGATTATTTAGTTAAAGTTCCAATTGAAATACAAGAAAATAATTTAGAAAAATTGGAACAAGCTGAAAATGAAATTGAAAGAATAATAAGTACTTTAAATGTTTTAAAAGTTATGAGTAATTCTTAAATTTTTTAATACGTTGAGAACGGCGTGTATCATTTGTAGTTCTCAAGTGAAAGGTTTATTTGGCGGCTCATGTCGGCTTATAAGTAGGCTATAGTAGATTTCATGTATTTACCTTTAATTGCTTTTATGGGTTCTTTCAAAACATTTTAGACATAGCACTGAACTTTTGAGTATGAAATGCCGTGCCGCCAGATAAAGGAAAATATGATTTTTACTGCCGCCCAACGTAGCGAAATACTGCACTGTCCTCAACGTGTTAAATTGTTTAATCTTTTACATTTAATTTATATATTAATTATAAATTTTAAATATATAATTAACCCATTTAGTGCTAATTATGAGATATCTCGTAGTATTTATCAAAATTTGCTTGGCAATGAATGGGTTAAATAATATTTAGTATTAAGATATTTGAAAATTCACAAAGTCTATTGATATTTTATACACGTTTTAAACATAAATGAATTATCTTTTTGTATTTTTTAGGCTTGTGATAGATTTTTAAAGTACTACCTAAATAAAATTTTTAAAAAAATTTTTATTTTTATATTAGAATTTTTCAAAAAAAACATATTCATTGAATATAATAAATTATTTATTATGATTGGAGCAGTTTAAAAGAAATTTTGTGTGACTTTTACTAAGCCCATGAATAAACACATTCCCACTAGCATGTATGATTTGAGTTTATAAGTTCGTCTATATTTTTGAGACAATGTTATGTAATTTCCTGGAAAGGTTCGTGGCACTTTTTGCAAGGTACAGATTTCAGCTTTGAAATATAGAAAAAACAGGGTCCGGGACCAAACGTACAGAGCGTTTCCAGAATTGTTGAAATCTTTTTAGCTAAGAGTGGCTAAAAAGTCGAGATGTAAATTATTTGCCTTGTAGGGCAGCTAAAAGTGGCTAAAAAGCCGAGATTTATTTAAATAAAAACACAAATTAATTTTATTATTAATTGCCAATTGGGGCAATTTGCTTATTTTATAAAAAAAGAGACTCGCCTGCCAAGTAGGGCCTTGGTTCGTCTTTAAAAAATTTTACAACCACTGATCTTAACTACCCACTTCTCTATACAATTTTTTATTCTCCATAATATTTTCTGCGAAATCTGCAAATTAATAAAATAAATTTTGATTTGCAAATTTCGCATTTAAAAAGTTCATTATGGTTCAAAATCAAAGTTCTATAATATGCATAACTTGTTAGAATTAATTGTTTTTTTTTTCCTTTTTTTTTCTTATTTTAAAAATTAAGAAAATATGAAGATTGAAGATCTTCATACCTAACAACAATTTTAAAAAGTTTAAATAAAACACAATTTGACATTTTAATCAATGATATATTTTCTACCACTATCAACATTTTCTCGCCATTTTACAGGCAGCTTTTCAATTTTATTGCAATAGAAAGATTTTGGTTTTAATTCAACAAAAACTTAAAAGTTCATTTTGTATATCCTATTCTTATTAAATCACATCATGCATATCCTACCAAGCACTTAAAGTATCTCTTTAGGATGGAAAAACACCTTTGCTATTGGAATTAGCATCCTATGTCTGTAATTCTAACGGTCTAAAAATGGCTCTCTATCAAAGCGTGACAAAAGAAAAGCTCAGATATTTATTCAATATTGGTAATTGGCTTTGAAAAACTCATGCGGTGTCCAATTTGCAAGCTTTTGATACTTTCTTAATATCCTTTATATGTCGAAAGACTGCTCCATGAGATGAATCCATCCTTTCAGCATTTTTTTGATTCAACAAGATAGCCACATTCTTGTGGTTGATTTGCCAACACGGAAAGAAGATCTTGAATACCTTGTTTCCCGAATGCAAAAGATTTATAAGGAAATATACTAAAGAATATGTTAAATATATTACGATATTAGAAAAGATCATCCTGTAACAGGGAAATGAGACAATCGAAACATTTAAATTGAAGGGAAAACCAAAAACATGGAATTTAAACCTGGTCTTCGTACTCAAACAATTTCAATGTTGCTCATACGCTGATAGGAATAGGATTGCATTTTAATTCAAATTCAAAAAAATTTTTATTATTAAAATTTCTTGAGAGCTGGAGCTCTTAATAAGCGACTGTTAGATACATCAAGAGATAGTAAACTCTCTTCCTTTTCTATTATTTCTATTATGGAAGATAATGTTGTGGAATTTCTTAAACTTGATGTCTATTTTTATTAACTGTTAGGGGAATGTAAATTAATTGAAAACATTTTATTATTATTATTTTCTAGTTTAAATTTTTATTTACAATTTTTTCATTTATTCACATTTTCTTTCTTAAATTGGCTTGTGAGGACTCGTGGGATGTATTTTAGCCCTATTCCAGACCCTTTTCAATACCTCCAGCTCTTTTAATTAATCTCTTTTCGCCTGGGGATGTAATTTTATCGTTGAGTTGCACGGTGGCTATCCTCAGATGTATTCGCACCTCGATGGTTCTTAATCCCCTTTGGATTTTTTATTTTTGGTACTGGATGTGGTTTGCTGGACTGGCTTGAGATCCGTAAGGTTGCACCTTATACTAACTTACTTTGCTCTTTGGACAACTTGACGGTTAGATCCTTTTTTAGTTCCTCTGTCAACTGCAAGATGGGCTTTGCTGGCATTTTTCCGGAAAATCATTACGAAACTGAGTCTAATATGGAGAAGGCAAACACTATGGTTTACCAGTCTTACCTTGGGTAACACCTAACACCTCTATTGTGGCAAGAGTCTTCAACTCCTCTAATAACAAATATTTGACAAAAAATCATGAAGCTTTAAACTTCTAAAAGGCTTCAGAAAAAAAATCTTTGAGTTAATGAAAAATAAATTAAGTTTCTATAACTTTATTCTTAATTGTATCAATCATGCCTAATAAACCACAAAGTGTAAAAAAATTTTAGAGCTTATGGTTAAGGAAAATGTGCTAAGCTTCAACAAGCCAAGCAACCAATTTTGGTTTCACTTTTTTGGCTTTTCCTTTAGTGTTTTGTTTTTAAATTTTCTTTTACCAATTCTTTGTATGCAGCATTAGGTTCCTTTATTTTGAGCTTAAGGTTCCTCTTTTTTAAGTTTATTTTAAGGGTAAGATTTGTTATTTAATTTTTATTTCCCATTTTTTAAATTAATCTTAAACATGTTCAAAATATTGTGTCAAAATTTCAAGTTAATCGGAGTAAAATTACTGAAGTTATGAGTATTTAAAAGTCCTTTGCTCTAGAGCAAGAAGTGAGTGAACAAAACTATAAAGTTTTCCTTAAATACGAAGCCGTATTTCTTAAGATTCTGTTGCGAGTTATGGTGAACTCCGCAAAAACAACGTTTTTTCGAGGCATCTCCAGACATTCACTGGCACTTGATCATTTATTAATATTTTAAAATGAAAATTAAGAAGGAAATTGTTCAAATGTTGTGTTATCATATAGAAATTAATTAAATAAACTAGAACTGACTTTCTTGTCAAAAGAGTTAAACGAGTTAACCGAACTTCCCCTTTAAGCAGGCTAGTGAAGCAAATTTTTTTCGCTGTTCATATTTTGGTCGGGTTGATCGACCTAAACTAAAAGAAAACTTTATCCTTTGTATAAAAAATTCAAAGACAAAGAAAAACTTACTACTCCTTGTGTAAAACATCGGATTCTGTTCTGTCACTGTTCTACCGATTAAAATAACGATTGATATGCTTAACAATTTTATTATTTTTTTATTTCTAAACTCAAAGATCTGATAAAATTTTTATATAAAGAAAGTTGACAATTTACAATAGACAAGCGGATCGTCGTGTCATATCCCAACGTAATCAACGACAATGCAACATGATACCTGAAATTCAAGGCATGCATAATCAGATATAATTGTAAATTTTTAAAATTAAATATTTCTAAAGGATGATAACGTTTGCAAAATTATATTTAGATTCCATTACAGTATAACACAGTATTTTAATACAATCAAAAATTATTTTTTACAGACTTTTATAAATTTTATTAACCTTTTTACTGTTCGTCTGTTACTTACATTTATTTTTTTGTTGACATTAAAATGTTTTTCTTTTTTATAAATACTTAAGTCATCATAAATTCTTTACGTATTTTATAGTGTTTTGTTACTGTTTTTGTTAAAGAGTCTCATACTGTGATTAAAGTTTATTCATGGCTCCGATTTCTTTAAATGCAGAGAGGACGATTATAACCAAGAAAATGTGTATTGAGTGTTCAATTGTTTCCAAAGAATTCAATTGTTTACAGCTAAATTTGGAATATGTTAAGTTATTTTATTTTATTTTACTTTTTTTTTTAGATTTAAAGAGAATTGTTATAGGGTTAACCAGAGAAATTAAATATTTGTTTTTGGTAGTTTATTTATTCATATAAAACAAGTCCACTTTAGGAGGCTGGCTAAATAAATAAACGATCAACTATTTTTTGAAAGTACTAATTTGAGCCAAAAATTAGGTTAGTCCTCGACAAGAAGTTATCTTGAAGTTCCATTTGAACCAATTAACCGACTGAATTTATTAAACCAATCCTAATTTATTTTTATTTAAACATTACCAAATACATTTTATTTTGTTTCCTTAATGAATAATAAAAAGTCCTAAAAATGCTATCCAATAGTGACAATATTTATTTTCTTCTTTTTTGAACACAACTAATCTAAATCATGAATTTAAATTAAATAAATTCCTTTTTGTTAACTTGAGAGTCGAGAGTGTCATTCACCTTCCTTGAGTTTACTTTCTAGACACCATCAGCTTTTAAAATTCTATTCAAAAATAATAGAAAAAAATATATAATAAAAAAGAAAGTATTTTCAAAAGTAAAGATATATAATGGTATCCTTCAATGAAACTTCCTTAATATTCAAAAGATTTAAGGATGAATTAGTGGCGACTTGTCTATAAAGTATGATATTATCTTTATAGAAAGATATTTGAACAAAAAAAAAAAAAAAATAAAGAAAAGGATTTTTCTTTTCTTTGGTTGTTGGAAATGTTTACGAAGTTTGTTAAATATTTTAATAATTTCCAGTCACATAATTTACATAAAAACTAAAAGTTCTTAGACTCTAAAGTCAAAGCTTTCTGAAAATTTAATTTCTCTTTAGTTTTAACTGAAAGAAAATATTTTTTCTATCTAGACTTGAGATGTTTTTTTAGCTCTTGGTGTTGAACAAATAGTTTTTCAAAAGAGCTTTTACATAGAGCAATTATACTAATAAATTCACTAAAATCCTTATGCATTAAAATTTTCATTTGGGAGTAACAAATTTGGATCTAATAAGAGATTTATGACTCATAAGAGTTATAAATTTCTCGTTTTGAAACTTATCCTGCTGGCAAATTTTCTAGGAAATTTATTAGTAAATTTTTTGTGGGAACAAAACGTGAGCAAAAATAGTCATTGTCTTAACATGCGTGGTTTTATATACCAAAGAAGGAGTATGAGATTCGAATGCAACATTTTATTCATAAATCCAAAATTTCTACATAGCTCTGGCAACAAATACTTTTGTCTTCAAGGCAATATATAATTCTGCTACAAGAAGTCATGTTTTCTCATGTAAAGAAAACGGGCACACCAAATCAGATTTTTATGGTGAGAGCGATGAAAGGGAAGACGGAATTTCGAAATTTTCGAAAACTTCAAAACCCTATATGAGGTAGAAATTTTGAGAATCTCGTTTGTCATGTTATTAATAAATATTTACGGATTCAAGTGTAGTGAGCCTTATGATATATTTTTTTAGAATATCATTTGCTAAGTTCTAAATCTCGGAACATGTGTAAATACTTGTAAACAAGCACAATTATAGGCATCACTTTATTAAGGAATTAAGCATATAGAAAATATAGAGTCTAGTCTAGACTAATCTACTTAATTCACATTTTGAACCAATAACCACTGAGGTGAAGGTAACTGAGCGCAATAGTAAGCTACTCTCCAATTATTTGGAAGGGAAAAATATTCTTTAAACACAAGAAAGAAAAAAACTTTGTGGAGGGAAGTAAGTTGAATACTAAATCTCTTAAAATTCTCATATTATGGATATCCTATCATAGAGATTTTGTAAATACCTCTACAGTCAAGCTGTCAAACTTCTGTCAGGGAAAAAGATATATTTCCTGCCACTTTACCAAATACTATCTCGAAAATAAAGGCTATCCTAGTTGCCTGGGAATGGTTTTGATAGAGGTCCTAGAAGATTTCAATGATAGAGTTTCCAAAGGATTTATAGATTATAGTAACAATTCCATTCGATTTAACCATAAAATTCTTATCCTAGACATGTCGATCAGTGGTGGGTAAAGCAGTTTTCTTATGGTAGTTGTATTGCCACACCAGATAATAAAAAAATGAAAGAAAAAGATAAATTTAATTCTCATACTAAATTTTGGTCAAACTCTAAATTTTTTATTTAAAGAAAAGCATCAAATAAGGATATTATATAAAAAATTGAAATAAAGTTCTAAGCTACTATTATTTTGGTAAAAGATACATAAAAAATATATTTTTTCATCCTAAAAATACGCTTATTAAGTAGAAATTCAGTAAAATAGAATAAAAACTTAAATAAAACACTCTCTGACGCCCATCAGAGGCGTTCAATATGACCTGTAAATATTTATTAAAAATTCAAATTTTCCTTAGTTTAATTATAAAATAATTTCCTTCCCTCTTCCCCCCTCCCTTTATCAATATACAATTTTTATATATTCTAATAAGACAAATTCTCATTGTTTTAATTTAAATTTTTATCAATTTTCCCAAGAAAATTATTTATTCCTTTCAGCAAATAACTCAAAATTCACATAATTTGACCATATTTTAAATTCAACAAATTTTTGTAAATTTATCAACGATCCTTTCTCATATTTCATACCTAAACTAGGACGGATGTACAATAAACAGCATAAATTTTATATAATAAACCGTGGGTATTAATTATTTTCTAATGTCTCAGACATTAATGTCTCATTTTGATTATTTTTTTATTATAAATATTAAAATGAAATACAAACGAAAAAAAAAGAAGAAAATAATAATAAAATAAAACAAAAAAATGCTGTGTCTTCATATTTGATTAGATTCAAAATAATATCCCATCCAAGACAAAATGAAACTTGAAGATTTGGCTTCGTATATCAGAGACCCACTTGCTGATATCTAGGAATGCTTCCGTTAGTATCCCAATATTTTTTAAAGCTAATGTTTGTTGATATTGTTATATTGCTGTAAATAAGCTACAATAATAATTTTTAAATGAAATCAGCAAAAATTAAAAGTAGTAGTGAGATATAAGTCCTCATAAGCTATAAGGGTATTAATTAAATATTTTTTGATCAGTTAATTGTGTACCGGTGTTGTAGCTAGATGAAAATTAATTGTAGAAAATAAATTATTAAATATTTAATATTAATTTATCTATGAGGATCAACAATAATCAAAGAATGGAGTTATAATTAACAAGATTTGTTATCAATCATCAAAAATATTCTTATGTTCAGGTGAAGAGTATCTTTTTATTTGGTTAAAAATAATATTTTATTATATCTTGTTTTATTTAATGAAGAAATTTGGAGTGATAAAAATTCTTTAATTTATGAAATCTTTTTATATGGATACCAGTGTCAATTTGAGAATTTGTAAAATTAAAATATCTTAAAGCTCGTAGATTTATTCGTTAAGTTTTATTATTAGAAAAAGTTGAATAAAGTGAACAAAAAATATGGTGAATTTTTTTATTCTATGCATAAATGATAATCTTAAAAAAATTTAGAAATATTTTTAATGTTATTATTTTCCTTAACGAAAATTATTCTTGACTTCCGTACGAAAATTCAAATAATTATTCGAATAATATTACCAAATTTATTAATCACAATAAAAGTAAAATAATTTTTTCGAAATTTGTGAATTCTGAAGGTTTTAGGATTAGATTACATTTTATTTT
The DNA here is from genome assembly GCA_947359355.1 of Acrocera orbiculus. Classification (NCBI taxonomy): domain Eukaryota; kingdom Metazoa; phylum Arthropoda; class Insecta; order Diptera; family Acroceridae; genus Acrocera; species Acrocera orbiculus. Next base: position 7,607,426 of record OX375758.1, read on the forward strand.
AAAAAAACCTAGGAAATATTTTCTTATCAAATTTTATATTAAATTTCTTGTGAAAATTAAAAAATTATAATTCAAAAAATCTTTTTAATATTTTAAAGTTTTTTATCAAAAAATATCCAGCCAAAAATTTTAATTTATCGTAAAACTTGGCTTGATTTTCTTAAAAGAAATAGACCTCCGCCATTGCTCCTAATGTTGACAACTCGTGTGCCCAATTTTTGGTACTTAAATCACTTTATTTAAAGTAGACTGGAAAAAATTGTAAAAGGTTATTTAAATTTTTAAATATAATTGAATATTAATTAATTGAACATAAAAAAAGTGAAGTTTGAGGATTAATTTAAATTAATTAAATTTCCCAAAATATTTTGTGTTTTTTTCCAAAAAATTATTATAGTTTTAACAAAATTATAAAAGATTTAATCAATTGAAAAACCATTTTTCTTCTAAAATTAGTCACAAAAAGCATCAACTTTTAAAAAATTTAAAAAAAAATATCCCTTTTGGGTTTTTTCATGGTGTTTATAAAATTGTTATTCAGCCTTAAATTATATAGCACTAGTTTAAAAATTAATGGATGTATTTTTATTTGATAAAATACAAAATAAAAACAAGAATGAAGAATTTAAGGGAAAAGATTCCAGAAAATTTTCTGAAACTAACAAAATTCTCCTGAAGTATATTATCAAATTTTTCCGAAGGTTAACTTAAAAAAGTGTAAAAGGAGGAAAAACCTAAAGAAAGTTATTTATAAAATACGTTCGCACAGAAAAAATACTATAAAACTTACTAGTAAGGATTATTTTAGGAAATTTATTTAAAAAATAATTATAAAAGAAAAATTTAGAAAATTGTACAAATCGAAAATTTCTTGTTATAAATTTCTTTGTGCCGGCAAATGTGCTGAGAAGCGTAATGGCAATTGCTTTATTTGAACGTATTTTGGCCGTTAAAACTTAGTTCAGCTGCCGCAGTAACCAGTTAACCCCTACAATGTGCGGAATTAAATTCACGTGTATACGTGAAAAACGCGCTTAATTGGTTAAAGAGTACGATTTATAAGATTTTGTTGTTTTTATTTTGTGTTGATAAGAATACATCATTACAAGAAATCAGCGCACGAAATTTCTTTACTTCCATACCTGTATTTAAAGACAAGATCAGCGGCCATGTTGATCTTGGCAAATACTGTTCAATAAAATTATTCTATAAACCTCCTTGCACTTAAATCCATAAATACATATTTGGTAAAATGAAAAACGAGAGGCAGTAAAATTTTTGCCTGGCGCTATAGTTTGAAAATTTCGATAATAAGATACCTTAGAAAGTTGAGTGTCCACTAATCAAATTCACCCCAACGCCTCCTCATCCAAGGAAGTTATCTATGCCACCCAAAACAGAAGAATATATATTTTAAAATTTTTAAAAAACTAAATGAATTTTCATAAAATCAATTATAAGTTTAAATGGGAGCTTCGAGGTTTACTCTGTGTGTCTGTAAGAATAATAATCGGTTCTAAATAACACATTAATTCGTTTTTTTTTTTAGTCCATTGTCCCAAATAGATGGAAGTTAAATTTTGAATTAAATTTTGTGAAAATATCTTATATAACAAACACTTTCTTGCTAAAATATTTTAAATTTCAAACCACCTGAAGTAGTAATCAAAAAAATCAAAAAAAGTTTTCTATTAATTCATTTTGAAATCTTATTAAAACTCCAAATCCGAAAAATGACATCGCAAATCTTGTTTTGTAATTTTTTTCATAGATCTTAAACTAGAATCCAAGCTACCGAATATGTCGACAGCTCGTAAATCTTGTAAAAAGAAAAGTTAATAATATCCAATAAATCAATGAGAAACATTAATCGTGTCTACATGCTTGGAAACAGTTAGATATTTATATTTAAAATTCGGGGATGAATTTCTTATTCAAGTCCACAAAAGTTATTTTTCAATTTATATATCCGATAAACTGATAACACATGAATTTTACTAAAATTAGTGTCACATATGTTCAACTACATATACAAACCTGTTTTTTCTTTTTTCTTATTTTTTGTTGTTGTTACAGTTAACAGCCAATTTATTTAATTCTATTGCTGATTATAAAATTGCAAACTTAGACATTTTTAATAACAAATATTGTAGCAGACATTTTCTTTTTCTGTCGTTATTATATAAATCCAGACCACACACCGAGAAATGAAATGAGAAAGAGAGAGAAAAAGAATACTAACGGTAGTGTTCTAGATTTTCACATCAATTCTAGTAGTATATTCTTCTAGTTAAACAATTTCAAAATCCTTACGTGTTTATAAGTTCAAAGTTTTCTATTGAAGAAGAATAAAAGTTATAAATGTTTCATTGAAAAGAGGGGATGGAGATGTATATCAATTGTGCTTTGACTGAAGTTTTTATTACAAGGAAGCTGTATACAAAACTTTAAAGATAGTATGACGAGTGGTAGTTTAGTTTTTATTTTAATTTTTTATACGTGTTTAAGGGTAGTTGGGTTATTGCTTATTCAGAAAAAAGAAATCAGAATTTACCGGAAGTAATTTTTGTTGTTGTTGAGTTTTTTTGTTGATTTTATATATATTTTTTTTTCAAAAACTGACCTGGTTAACTGTTAAAAAACAACAACAACAAAAAAGTAAAAAATAAAGCATTTCCTTTATAGTTTTTAGTTTTAGTTCATGCAATTGTATTAGCTTTAAAGTTCTTAAGGATATACTTTCAATTTTGTGGTTAAGAGATATAGGTATTCTTTACTTTGTAAATTGTTTAAAGGATTCAATAGTTTTTGTTGAATATTGTTAGAGAAACGATTGAATTAAGAATGAAATCGATTTTTAGATAAAATGTGGTTTTATGTGATTAATCAAAAAAGAAGTTAGATTCAATTTTAGGTATTTTTTTTTCAGGAATTTTAAATACTTTGCGATTGAATGGCGTAGATAGGAATGAGGTTAGCGGGTGTTAGGGAAATTGTAAAATTTCTAGAAGTTGAATGTTAAAATGTTAACAATAATATATTTTTTATTAAAGAACTGAAATGAATAAAAAATTACTAGTAAGCCTACTTGAAAACTTTAATAAATCTAAAATAAATAGATTTGAAGTTTTTGCTGTATACTTAAAATTTTTTCGAACCATTTTTTTCTTTCTATTTGAAATTTTTCTAATATGTAGCCAAGAAAATTGATGAAGTAAATAGAAATATGTGTCAGGGTTATAAAAATTCAAGAAGAAAATTGATTTTATACCAGTGTCACTTTTTGAAGTTGTAAGACAGTATTTGAAATCATAATCAATTCAAAAAAAACGCTAACTCGGTTAAGGGAGGGGTAAAGATTTCAGCGTAAAAGAAACACTTTTTTCGTGAATTTTTTTTTATAAACTAGGAGTAAGCAAATTTCTTTAAACCTTTTGTACATAATTAATCATGATCTTAACAACATTCTGTAAGTTTTTTATTGGAAAATATTTACAACAAATCCGTTGACACAGCTTTTCCAAGGACGCCTTTGTAAATGGGTGATATTTGGTGTTCATATTGTATCTCAGCTGAAAATTACCTAAAATCAAAAACCCATAAAATCTAGTCAAAATATCATTAAATCCTCTCAGCGTTGTCTGATTATTTTTTATTTCATTTAAAAATTTTTGGTCATTTAAAGTGAAGACTGCTACTTTCAATGAAAACCCACTTAATGTGTAATAAAAAGTTCCAAAACTCAACGTTGTTGAAGGGATTTTATATGTAGGAACTTGGAACTAAATTTAAAGTGAATCGGTCTGATCTTTTTCAAATTCTGGAATTATATTCTTGAAATATTTAACTATAAGAAAAGATGAGAAAAAAAAACCAATCGATTTTTTAAAGGGCAAACCATTATCCGCTTAAGGTCTTGTTTTTATTTAGAAAAAATAACTACTCTTTTTTGGTTTTGTGGGCTCCACTTTAAAATTTTATCAAGGTTAATTTAAAAATTTTAAAATAAATATAAAAATTAAATTTTGCTATTAAAATTTAATTTTGGTTAATTTTTAAATTTTAGGGATACCTGGATACATGTTTTAAATTTAATTATCTAAGTTTATTTTTGTCTATTATAAATGTTTCTAAGAAATTTTAGTTTAGAATCAGTAGTGTAGAAATACGTGGGGACGAATATGATTTCAAATCCTTATTTTAGCTTTCTTTTTTTTGATTACCACTAAAACATAATTATCAAAGCGGGTGGAAGGCTTGACATCCATTAGTCCTTCTTCTTACCTGTTTGTGATGCTTTTTGGGCCTATTATTCTTGCAAAAGGGGCATAGATCACATGAGACAAATTCAAAATTTCAGTTTCTGTTGGCTGCTTCTGGTTTCGGACTTCTGGCTTCGTATGCACTCAAAAGACAACATTTCATTTCTAACGTAAATCAAATTTAATGATAACCTTACAAGAAACCAATTTTATTGAATGAAAATTTTCTTACCGACATAAATTATCTTTTTGATATTCTTAAAAAGAGTTAATATCAAAATTTCAATTTTTTTAACAACTTAATATCAAAAATGTAAGCTTCAGCACTTCTTCCTAAAAATATTTGAATATCTTTACAGCCATGGTAGAATTTTGGTTTAAGTAAACTTTATCAATGAATTTTGACAATTTTTAGAATAAAATAATTTCTGCTTAGTTCTTGAGTCTCATTGAAACTTTTTAGGCAGGAAAATATAACTGATTCTTCATAAAAAGTATACAAAAATTTAAGTAGAATTCAACTTTTGTTGATATGATGATGTCTATCAAAAATTTGGTCTAAAAATACTTTTTCAATGAAAATAACAAAAACACAGTTTCCGGTTATAAAACTTTAATTTTTTTTCTATGGTAAAAAAAAGAAGAAAAATCACACTTTTCCTATGACTCTTTTGTAAGCCCGTTAAAAAATGTATAACAACTTAGAGCTTTTATAAAAGTTCTTTAATTTTATTGTTCTTTATTTCCTGCGGATAAATTACAGTCTGTAAACTGCCAAATTATTGTGTTCTCAAAGAGAATATCCAAAATAGAAAGCTATTCCTGAGATCCTGTATCATTTTTACCATCTCTTTGATTCTTGTATTTCATTTCTTTCCTGATTGAACTTCATAGAGGACCCTTGGCATTTATATTCTCGGCGACAGCTTTTGTGGCAAAGAAGAAAATGTAGACATGTCTATCTTTTCAATATCCTGACAGAATCTTGTAGGGTTGTTAATAAGTTAAAATTAAAATGCTCAAATTGTTACTAGAAAAAAATATATTTTTAGTTCCAAGAGTATTTTTTTATGAAAAATAAATTCGAAATAAATTTTTAATGTCCTAGGCCTTATGAAATTCTGGTAAAGTTTAGGCAACTAATATCCAATGGTCCTTAAATTGATAGAAATAAAAGGGTTTTAACAAAGCAACAACCTAAACATTTTTAAGGGAATATCGAAAATTCCAAAAGTAAAATGAAACTTATAAACAAAAGACGATTTTTTATGCTAGTTTCAAATAAAAATAAAACAATATACTATTTTTTTTTTAGGTTAGATCTTAATTCATATCAAAGAAAACAAAATCAGATACCCACAGTCTATAAAACTTATAAGATACTATCATAGAATTTGTTATTATATGAACTAAACAATTGACATGCGATTGACTAAGATGGTCATTCCACTTTTTCAATCATAGAATTCCATGAAATTTTAATTGATATAAAATAACCACCTTTCCCTTCATGTATGTATATAACTTTTAATTCCAAAGACTCAATACTTTTGATGAGAATTTTAAGATTCATAGCACGTGCTACGGCCTTACCTTGGTAGATATATAAATTTTTACTGTTTTTTGATATTATTTTCCGTTTAAATTACTGTCACATCCTTTTCAAATATGTCTAATATATTTGATTTTAGATATGGTAAAATACTTTAAGTATTTTTCAAGATTTAAATAGAAAATTTTATTTGTTAATTGAATACTTTTAAAATATTTTAGAAAAATTCTGATATATTTAAGGCATTAAAAAATTTGATATAATTAAGAGAATTAATTAAACACCATTTTTGATTGTAGGTTAAAATAGTTTTGATGCTTAGTAGGTGCTAAATTTAGGACTCAGTAAATCAGGTTTGAAGTTTTTACTAAGTTAATTAATATTAAGTGTTTTTGATTGTGTACAATTTGTGTTTGGCTATTAAAAAATTATTCTTTTATTTTTATTTTGGCTATAGATAATTATCCAAAATTAACCTAGGAAAACTAGGAAAAAGTTGTTTGGCTTTTAGCTGCTGACATATAATAAATATAGAAGAATATCAAATATATTAATATTTTCAGATTTTATAAAAAAATAGAACTTTTTTTAAATAAAAAAGTTAAATATGGGGTTTGGGTGAGTGACGGGAATGAGCCACTACTTCGCGATCACGTGTTTTATTTAGAATTTCATGTGATGTGACGTAGTGGAACATTTCTCTTTCTCTAAAAGTTCAACAAAAAATAATTATTTTTAATTTAAGGGAGGGATAAAAGTTTCAACGTAAAGAAAAATAATTTTTCGTAAATTTTTCTTACAAATAAGGTGTAAGCAAATTTCTTGAAACCTTTTGTATATTATTAAGGTGGGCACTCACTTTGTGCGCATATCTCCGCGGGTAAATTTTTTGACGTCAAAATGACGTACACATGAATTTAACACTAAAATATCCACATTTAAAGGAGAACTGAATCAACAACTTAGCGTGAGTCTATGATGTCAAAAATTTAACCGCGGAGATATGCGCACTAAGTGAGTGCCTACCTTTAAGCATGATTTTAACAACATTCTGTAAGTTCTTTATTAGAAAATATTTATAAAAAAAGCCGGTGACACAGCTTTTCCAAGGATGTCTTTGGAAACGGATGATATTTGGTGTTCATTGTATCTCAGCTGAAAATTACATGAAATCAAAAACACATAAAATCTAGTCAAAGTGTCATCAAATCCTGTCTGATTATTTTTTTTTTTATTTAAAAACTTCTGGTACTCATTTAAAGTGAAGACTGCTATTTTTGACGAAAACTGCCGCCAGTTTTTAATTGGAAAACCCCCTTAATGTCAAGAAAAATTCTACAATTCAATGTTGGGAGGAGGTATTTTATATGTACAAAATATGTACCAAGTTTGAGGTAAATCGATAATGTAGTTTTAAAAAGGCAGCGATCAACACCGACTTTGACAAAGGAGCCTTGAGAAAAACGCGTTTAAAAATTTTGAAAGCTAAAAAAGAAGGAATAAGTAAAGGAGAAGAGACTGACTACTCAACAACTTTGAGAATTCCGCTCTGATCGGCTTCAAATATTGGGATTATATTCTTGAAATATAAGAAAAAACGAAAACAAAAATTTCGATTTTTCAAAAGTTTTTACCCCCTTACCAACCTTTATTTAAGTTTAAGTGTAGATATTTTATTTTATAAAATAATTTTATTTTATTTTATGGATACAAAATTAGAATCTATGCAAATTACATAAACTTCAAATTTCAATTTAATAAATAACAAAACATAATTTTTAAATTATTATTTATTTCTCTTATGTTTTTATTGTTGTTATCCAGATAAAATTATTTATAAATATAATTATTCATCAAATGTCTATAGTCATCTTTTAAATTAATTTGCGTATAAATTTATAAATACAGAATCTATCAAACTAAGTGAAGTACATAATTAAAACAAAAAATATTTACAAAACATAAGGATATGGAATATATTATGCTAAAATATGCATTCAGCTAACGATGTAAGATGTTATTTACATAATTTATTATTTATTCCGATGAAATCACGTTTAATACTTCATTTTTTCTTCATTTATTTTTTGTGTTTTACTTTCAGAATTGCATCTGGAAACCAAGGTGATTTATTTTATTTTTAGGATATTGATTTAAATATTTAAAAAAAAAAAATATCAATGGCAAGAATTTAGAATTTTTAATAATAAAACAACAAAAAGTCATGGGACAAAAAAATTCAATTCCAACATATAAAAAAGAAAGAAACGCAATAAAATACATACAATAAAAATAGCAGGAAAAAAAAGTGAATTAATTTTCCATCACAGATTAAACATTTTTACTATATTATTAAATAAAGTAATTTTAATTCCGCCCATTCACATTATCCACACAAGCGATCGATCACAAATAAAATAAAATTATTCCTTATAGATAAAAATTTTTCAACTGAAATGCTTGAAAGCTCAGACATTTATTAATAATTAATAATTAAGGAATATATTTCAATTCAGTTAAATGCTAAGAAATTAGTTTCTTTTCATCTTTGTTATTGTTATCTTTTTTAAGTGTAAATAATTTTTTGATTTTTTATTTGGGCCTTCTTAAAATAAAAGTAGAGGTATTTGATTTATTGTAACAAAATTTTTTAAGCACTAAAAAATTTACTTGTCAGCTTGAATAAACATTACCACCTACAATTTATCCATTGAATGTTAAAAACAGCCCCATTAAGCCATGACATCATCAGGCTTAACGCCTTCAGATTAACTTTTTGTTTGAGTAAATGAATTAATTTTTTTATTTTCGTTTTTATTTCTTTTTTAATAGCTTCCTGTTGGTCACTTTTGGGCTTATCAGCTGAGATAAAATAATTCAATGTTTAGATATTATGATCAAATTATATTAGGAATGTGATAGTAAGAATAGTTTTTTGCAGTGGCGAATTTATGATTGTAGTGCCCTTAGGACCAACAGTTAAAACGCCCCAACTCAAAATGATTTCTAATTATCTCAAAGTAAGGTATTAAAAATAAAAATTATTTGTGCTTATTTATAGCATTCACAGTGATTATATTGATTTACTAATTACTAATTCAATACAAATAATTATTTCTGAAATGAAAGCTTTAATTAAAAACAAAAAATTACTACTTTATCCACTTTTTTTTTGCTTTTGTATTTGCTAACTTAATAATGATTTCTTTTATTATTTAATTTAGTATATGCCTTGGTACGACGATTTGATTCTACAGTTAAATGATCCAAAATGGGATGAAATATTCTAATTCTGAAATAATGCGATCCATTTTCTGGTTGAAATTCTCCACTTTGACTTTCATCAAAATTCATTTTTCTTTCAGTTAAGAATCCTAAGAGTAGTTTTTCATCTTACTTAAATTTCTTGCCTTCTTCTCATAATTCTTAAAATGGAATGTATCATGACGTAACTCTCCTAAAAATTCAACTGAAGAATTGTATAATTGCAGGATATTAGTTTTATTAATTTTCACGTTTTGAAGCTTCAAGTTAACTGCATTGAAACGATTTAATACTGTATTCCATATAATAGCCAAAAATGCAATTTCTAATTTCCTAATTTTATTTAATAAGCCTTCGGCTTCAGAACGAGTACTTTGATTTTCGGTTTTTTCATTAGCAATAAAGTTGAGCGATTTAATGACAACATCCAACTCTTCAACCAATGTACGACAAGCATCATGTCTCGCTGACCATCGAGCTACGCATAAACTTTTGAGATTTGGATTAAGATTTAAGATTAAAATTTCCCAACGATGAGTAGAGATAGAAAAAAAGTTGTAAAGTGCCTGCAAAGTATCAAAAAAATCTTTGACATCCGGAATAGAATCTACTGTAGATTTTCTAACAAGATTGAATGAGTGAGCTCCACAAAGGACATGAGCAGCTAGTGGATTTAAGGCAAGAATTGGTGCTTGAAAGCCTGAATAAATACCTGACATATTGCTAGCGTTATCATAACATTGACCACGACAATCCTCAATGTTAAGTTGATGTTGCGTTAAAACACTCAAGACACTTTCTTCAAGTTGCTTAGCTTTATGACCTGGGTTTGCTACAAAATAAATAAATCTTTCCACGGCTTCATCATTACTTTGAACGTATCTTAATATAAATGTTAATTGATCGACATGAGGAATATCGGGAGTAGAGTCCACGCTAATACCAAAATATTTAGCAGTCTTTACTTCGTCAATTATATTTTGTAAGACTTCGCTGTGAAGTTGTAAAATTAATTCTTCATAGATGGTTTTTGATAGATACGAAGTAATACCACTACCCTTATCAGCATATCGTTGTAAATTTTCTTCGAGGAATGGATCAAATTGTAATATAAGCTCAATTAATCCTAAAAAATTACCATTATGCAGATTTCCAATCTTTTCACAATGACCTCGAAATGACAACCTTCGCATTGCTAAAAATTTGACAGTTGCAATTAGTCGTCTTAGAACATTTTTTCAATAATTTACTTCTTCATTCAATTGTTCTATTAGCTGATCGTCTAAACGTCCTTTTATCTATGCTCTTATTTTTAAATCATTAACAAAATTTTTGTGATTGTCAGAGTTTTCAAGCTGTTGGACTCAAGCTGAAGAGTTTTTCCAATCCTGGAAATCTTCTGTGAAAGAACTTTTTAAGAAAATAGTCCCCTACATTAGTTACAAAATAAATTTTCGTTCAGAATACTTGAATTTTTTTGCCACCCTAGGCCCGGGCCTTCAAGGCCTAAATCTGCCACTGGTTTTCGGGAAATATTATAAGGGCTTTAAATATTTTGTTTATTTATTAATTCATAGGAATTATTTAATAAAAATAATTTGATCTGATTTCGTATACAGAAAATTTTTAAAATGAAATTTAAAAATTTACAAACAATTTTTAATTTTTAGATGATTTTTAAATGATGAAAACTGTTTGAAGTAATATTTTGTTACAGAATCAAAAGAAATTTAATTCTGATGTAGATTTCTTTAAGATCTAGGATAGAACTCTAATGTAGAAGAGGTAATCTGAAGTTGAAGAAGAGGAGATGAGCTCTAAAGTAGACGAGCCCCGATGGAGAAAAAGAACTCTGAAGTAGAAAAGGAATTTTCAAGTAGAAGAAGATCCCTGAAATAGAAGAGAAAACTGAAATTGAAGATGTTCTCTGAAGTAGAAGTAGCCTGTACTAGAGCCCTAAAGTAGAAGAAAGAAATATGAAAGAGGAGATGCACCCTGAAATAGAAGAATACAGAAGTAGAAAAATTATGCTGAAATAGAAGTAGCTTAAAGTAGAGAAATAAACCTGAAGTAGAAGAAAAACCTCGAAGAATATGAAGATCCCCGAAATAGAAGGAAAAAGAAGAAAAATCCTGAAGAATAAGAAAATATAATTTTAGGGAAAAACCTGATATAGAATTATACAATGAAAACTAAAGGGCAGAACTAATTTTAAATATTTTATGCTGAACTCACTTTGGATATTCTGGTTTTATCAAAGTTCATATGAAAGTTCTTTAAGCTTAATTCTAGTAGAAAAAGCTAGGATGAACTCTATACTCTATAAGGACGCAATACGCAAGGATTCTATAGAAAGAATGACAAAACAAAAAAAAGTGGATAGCAAATTTTATTTGATTGAGAATATAATGACGAAAAATTGCTTAGAATTTGAAATTTAATCATGCTATTTAAAGGCACATTATCATCTCTAGGCTGAACTTTTCTAAATAATAATTTAAATAACTGTGCTGCACATTATTACTTATAAATATGGGCTGGGAGAGAAGCAATTATTCCCAGAGTTCATTTACATATGTTTGCCTTGTTCTTTCTTGTTTCTCTTTTTGTATTTTTCTCAATATATCAAAATATTTCAATATTTTTGACAATTTATTGCAGTCTAAATGCAATTTAGTAGCAATAATTTGGTTTCCAGACTTTAAATATGACTCCATCGTTCAGTTTGAGTATCTATGAACTATGTCCAAATGCGTTCATCCTTTCATCTTTTGTTTCCCTTTCTAATTCTGTAGCAATTATCAAAATAAAATCAGTTATAAAATATTTTAAGGATTACACTTGTTGATATTTCTAAGCATAATTATTTTCTTAAATCTTTAAGTTTAATTCTGGTAGAAAACGCAAGGATGATATTTACACGGTATTAATGTCACTTTTACCTAAAGTAACTAAATTTAGTGATATTTCAATTTTATTGTTACTTTCATTTTGATTTCTTTTACACTTTTTTTCCTCATTTATATTTTATCACATCAATCTAAATAGTAACTAATTTTCCTTAATAAATTTCTATATTTCAAGTTTTCATTAGAACTGGCTTTATTATAAAATTAAATTGAAACTGATATCTGAAATTTCACATAGAAATGAGAAATGATACTTCTAAACTTCTTGAATAACTGTACTTGGATAAATGTGAAGAATCCTCATTGAGACTGGTTTTAATAATAATTTTTCTAATGATAAATAAGACCGTAATGAAAACCTGATAGATATAGCCTGATTATTTTTATTTAAATATAACTTTCTCATGGTTATCAAATTCTCAGTTCTTAAAGTATGAAATTTATGTTTGACTGTCTAAATGACATTTTTATTGCAACTATTTTCTTAAATTTAAAGATTTTATTTGAATACAGACAAATAAATAAAATTGTTTGGTTCATTGATTTTTACAATAATTTGCATAGACATGAAAGTCTTTAAGGAAAAGTGATGTACATTTAAAGATTTATAAGAATAAAACGGAAGTTGATGCAAATATTTTCTGGTTAGTTGATTCTATTCTATGCATGAGTTGGTCAAAAACATTAATTACAATAAAACAAAATGGAAAGTTTGTCAGCTATAAATATTACAATCCTATTTCATAACTAGATTAATTAACAGAAAAGAGAGAAAAAAGTGGACAAAAATTATGTATTTTCTTTTGTTAATTGTTTATTTCAAGAAAAAGAGAAACTCATTCCTAAAATCCAGTGACATTTAACTATGGCTATGACCAAGGAGATAAATCCTTCCCTTCTTTGTGGCTATTAATATTTTAGATGTAATTAAATAGGAAACTCCTAAGAAAGTTGACAAAAACAAAAAAAAAAATCATATCCTCCTTGCATTACAAAAAGCTATCTACGCCACTGTAAGGATTAAGCTAACCAAAATAACTTTGGCTCAATGAATAGTAGAAAACCTTTAGGAAATATCAGGTGCAAGAGATTAAATCCAGCGTTTTTTAGCCAGAAAATAAAAAGTAAGCAAAAACAAATTTATTTAAAAATACTTGGCCGGTAATAGCTATAAATTTTTCCCATCTTTTGAACAATTTATTTATACAATGCCAAAAAAGTATTTCTCTTTCGAGACAAGCCCCTCATCAAGCTGGTTTCGGACGTTTTAATAAAAATTGGTGGATCACCGATGAAAACAGTTGACAATTGGATGGTCTAGAACAATGAAATAAGTGGGATATATTAGCAACTCCCAATTGAGTGTTGTTTTTTTTTTAAACCTAGGTATGACTACTACAATCTTAAAATTAATTAATTTATTAATATTGTTGAGTTACACTGTACATCGAGACTTCATTCATTCATGCGGCTTTGTTCTTTTGAGTCTCCTTATCTCATTATTAGCATCCAAGAGTTGACTGGCTTCTGCATATAGTGCGCCGAAGTAGTCGTTTTGCGTGTTTATTAGCATAATCCTGTATCACTTGATTGACCCATTTTATATTTAAGTCCCTGTGAAGTTCTTCATATTATTAACACATCCGATAGTCATGAAGGAATTATTTTCTGAGATATAGGACGAATAAAAGAAAATAAACCCAAAAAAAAATGCCGTTTTTTAACCAAATTGATTTTGATGTTTTAACCTTATCTATTTAAGATTTTTATAATTTTTTAACTATATAGAAGACGTTCATTTGATCCCTTTTTGAAATGTTCATGAAACGTTTAAAGCTTAGGACTGCTCTTGTGCCAAACAAATTCTAAACAAGTATCTGAACAAAAGCTTATCCTCGTTGTTATTTTGTTAAAGAATATTACGCAGAAAACTAAAAAAAACCTTTCCACCAACTGAGTCTGATTTTTCAAAGATTTTATTGTATAACTTGAATTAATTTTTAAGGAAGTATCAAACAAAAAAAATTTATTTGAAAAATATATCATAGACTTTTGTGTTTGGCCTAGTGTAGTAAAAAAAAGTTTAAGGCTTAAAGTTTAAGGAGTTCATATTGTTAAAGGCGTACGCAGAGAATTTCTTGACTGAGGACATACTGTGAATTGCCTTGGGTGAGGTTATTTCTAACTTAAAAGTTACTTATCTATTTTTCTTCACAAGTTTAAAATAGAAAAAAAGGAACTGAACTCCGCATTAAAGCAAATTCAATTGAGATTTACTCATAGCAATTGTAATAAAAAGGGTTTTCTTTCTATATCTCTTTATGTGATGAGTATAGCAAAGTGATATTTGAGGGATTTACTTCTCTTAGGTCAATCAAATCAAAACAGAATGTTTGAAAACTAAATGAAAATTGTAATTTCTTTATGAAGTTTATCTGTTAGAGGATTTTCTATTATGAATTGTTTAGGACTGTATACTATGCGAGCATTTAAAAAGAAATTCATTATTCTGAGAGATACATATATGTAAAAGTTTATTTAACCGTTGTACTTCCTTATAGGTCAGTAGGTTTTTTTACTATTACGTTTTAAATACTTATAAAATCCATTTTTATAATAATAAGATTTTTGAACTTTCTTAAGGTGATGGTAGAGTTAAAAGGCACATTTTCATGATTTTTTTTGTGAAATTTGTATCATGTTGATTTATTTATTTTATAAACATGTTAAAAAACAACATTTTAAACATTTTTTCTGAAATTTTTATTAAAAGTATCAATAATAAGACTGCTAAAAAGAAACAAAAAACACTCTTCCTGATTACCTCTTAAGCTATGTGTAGAAATAGTGTACAAAACTTTAAAAGGATCGGTTAACTAGATATTGATTAATGATTTTCACGGACTCTAAAAATGATGTTTGTTAGAAAATCGATTTAAAGTTTTTTATACTTACATACCTAGAGTATGAGGAGCGATCATTTGAAACGCTGTTTCTTCTTTACTTTTACTCCGATTTACTTAAAATTTTGACACAATATTCTGGACATGTTGGAAATTCAGAAAAAAATTCAAAAAAAAAAGTTTAAATCCTACCATCTCCTTAAGCCCATCATGATTGTTTTTTTGTCATTTTAAAGTGTTTTTATATTTTTGGAATGCTTTAGGATGATCATCTGCATAAAGCTTTTTTGCTTAAAGGTACAAACATGTAACTAAATGAATTTTTTTTTTGACCTAAAGTTTATTTTAAAATGAACTAAAGTTCTATTTAACAAAATTAAGCTGTTTATTTATCTTTTTTAATTTGTATATAAAATTTTAGCATATTTATACTTCTTTTCCTAAAATCCGCTGTTTGCTTGTGGATGGCACTAGTGAGCATAATAAGCTACCATAGAAATGTTATACCTTTTTTTGTATGAGTTCACATCAATCAGTGCACATCATCATATGCGGGAAGCTCTCCTTTTTTGCTTTAATTTGATAAAATCGGTTGCCGAATCGCATAGAATGCTTATGGAGGCCAATGATGATAGTGCGGTATAGAAAACTAGCAGAGACTGGTTTTGTCTGTTCAAAGACGGCCATTTTGATTTAAGCTGATGAAACCTTGTGAAACTGTCAACGTTCACCTCTACCACCAACAACTAATCAAATTGCACCATGCTTTGCGTGAAAAATGGGCGGTTTATGAACAAGGACATGAGAAGCTGAAGCATCGCACCCGTCAAAAGGGGTCCAGAACTACTTGGAAAGATTTAACTAGGAGTTGTCAAAAATGGCCATTTTGACTTGAGTGCGTTTTGTGGGATCAGCAGTCATCTACTAGGAGCTGTAGAAACCTCGAGAAACTGTCAACGCTCATCACTACCACTAAATAGTAATCAAATTGCGCCATGCTTTGCGTGAAAAAAGGCCGGTTTATGAAAAAGGACATGAGAAGCTGAAGCATCGCACCCGTCAAAAGGGGTCCAGAACTACTTGGAAAGATTTAACTAGGAGTTGTCAAAAATGGCCATTTTGACTTGAGTGCGTTTTGTGGGATCAGCAGTCATCTACTAGGAGCTGTAGAAACCTCGAGAAACTGTCAACGCTCATCACTACCACTAAATAGTAATCAAATTGCGCCATGCTTTGCGTGAAAAAAGGCCGGTTTATGAAAAAGGACATGAGAAGCTGAAGCATCGCACCCGTCAAGAGGAGTCCAGAACTACTTGGAAAGATTCAACTAGGAGATGTCAAAAGATATGAGAAGCTGACTTTTTTCTATGACAATGCCCCATTGCACACGTCAAGAAGGGTCCAAAACTTCTTGGAGAGACTCAACTGGAAGATGCTACCTCATCCCACTAATTCACCAGACCTGGCCCTTTTATTTTCAGTTATTATTGCCGATTAGTCACGCGCTCGCCAAAAACCACTTTATGAAGACGTCAGAAAATGACTTGATGAGAAAGATGAAGAATTCTTTTAGCGTGGTATACACAAAATGCCCAAGAGCTGGGAAAAATGTATAGCTAGCGAGGGCAAATACTTTAAATAGCTTATTTTTTTGCTTTCTATAAAAAAAAACAATGAGTTTTTCAACTGGAAAACAGCGGATTTAAGCTTATACACCTGGTATATATTATCGTATAGTAATATTCCAAATGAATACCTAGAATAGCTTAAATTTAAACTTAATCAAAATCACTATCTTCCTTTTAATATCTCAATTTAACATTGAAAACTTAATTTACAACTCAATTTTTAGCTGGGTTTTCTATTTGATTTAATGTTAAATTAACTTTTTTAGGTTCCATTTTTGATTTGCTTTGATATTTTATATAAAATATATCGAAGTTTAAAAAATTATTAGTTTATTTTTATTAGTACATAAAAAACTTATTTTTATTTATTTATTTCTTTACAAAGAAGTTTTATTTCACTTTTCAAGAATTTTTTAAGGTTTTAATAAAATTAATTTTAAATTTATATATTTTTAATTTTTTTAATTTAGAGATATAAAATTACATAAGAATTCAAAAAGAAAAGGATAATAATAATTTAAAAGAAAAAACGAATTATACATAAAAAATTATGACAATTGACTAAATGTTGCTAACAGCAATAAAAAACGTTGATAAGCTTTGTTGGCTGTGTTGCTAACATCAATAAAAATTTCGTTAATCTCTTTCTTTCTTTTTATATAAAATTTCCTGCATTTAATACGTATACCAAGGATAGCTATATTATTTGAAAAATATAGTTTTATCTCTTACTATTGCACAGAGGCTATATATATAGCTGAGCACTTTTACACGTAGTTCGGCACCTGATAACCAAAAACGAAAAGAGTACCAAATAGAAAAAGAAAATCATATTTTTCCAAAATGGACAAGTGAAGATTTGCAAAATAATAAATTCCTCAGTTGAGATTCGACTTTTGATATGAGTGGTAGTCGTGTTGATTTGGTTTTGTAACGGTATTGTGCTGATGATAAACTGTTTTTAATAAAAATTCTGTAGAAAATTCAAAAACAAAATAAAAATTATTAATTTTATTTTATGCAGATTATTAATTTTTTTTTTGTTTTGTTGGTTTTTGTGCTTATTTGATATTGAAATAAATGAAAAAAAAAAAATAAAAATTGTATTGCGTGTAATAATAATAATAATATCAACAAAAATAATAATTAAATAGGATTTGGTTAATGGATTCTAATTAAAATATTTTATTTTTTTTCTTGTGTATAAAATATATAAAAATTTAGGAGTATACATGCATGTGTGTTAAGGAATTTTTGCTATATATATATATATGAATTTATATATGTATAAAACCGGTTCCCCCTCTTTTATTAATAAAATACACAAAATCACTGCATACCGCTGCTGTTTTTGGTGAACTTAAGTGCAAATCTAGTGCGCGGCGCGTCCGCCCTTCGTGTAATCCTTTGTTTTTCTTTTTTTTTTGTTTGTATATCAAACAAATTTGAAAAATAATAATTTGAATATTGTCAAAAAAAATAATATGAAATTTTGTTTTTTTTTGATGAAAAAAATTGTTATTATTATTATCCTTAATTACTAGTGACAGCAATAAGTTTCTTTTTGTAAGAAAACAAAACAAAAAATAAAATTTAAAAAGTAAATTTACAAGATTTTTTTTTTTTTGCTGTGTGTTTATTACTGTTTAATAATTACCGGTTTTATTTAATTGTTTCTTTAATTTGTTGCTAACTTTATTGAATTCGTCTATAAAATTGAACCAAAAAATAAAAATTGATTTATTGGTATTCTTTGGTATTTTTATGAAAATTTGCGAGTTTATTGGTGCAAGAAAATAAGGTTAACTCTTACTATTTTTATATCTGTATATATATATATATATATATAGCGGTATATGTATATATATATATATATGCATTTTTTTCTTGCTTAACGTTTTTTTGGGCAAATTTTCTATATTTTTAATCAGTCATCAATCGAAATTAATTTTTAAAATTTTTTTGTTCGTTTTTATCACTACCTGTGGATACTTTAGTCGAATATTTGGATTTATTATAAAATAAAAAACAATTTAATCGAAATTAGTAATAGCAGTTAAACGATAAACGAAACGAAAATTGACAAGAGCAAAAAGTATAAAAATAGGAAAAGAGAAACAAATAAATTTGCAAGGTTAGTGGGAAATAATTTTTAAAATTTAATGTTTTCTTTTCCTTTTTATAGTTAATAAAATAAAATAAAAAAGAATATAATATCTTTGATTAAAAATAATAAGAAAAAAGTTAAATTTCACTTAGCTGGCGTCACATCTGTTTAAATCGATAAAAACTTTGTGTCCTGTTTCATCTTTGTTATATTCTTGTTGTTCTTACTTTTTTTTTCCCTATTTTATATGAAATAATTCTTCATCCATTTTGTTGTTGTTTTTTTTATTTTTTCATTCATACTGGAGCTATGGGGAAAATATTTCTTAGAAAAGAACTTAAAAAATATATTATACTCCCCTTAAAGAATATGAATGTGTTTGTGTGTGTGTGTTTTTGTGTATGTGTATGGCTTTTATATTGAGAAGAAAAAAAAAACAATGAAATTGGGAAATATAGGGTTTCTATATTAAAAGGGGGTGATGGAGATTGGGTACTTTTTGTGTAGACTTTTTCAGATAAAACAGCAAAGTTATAAATTCTCTTTTGTCATTGTGTTAATATATAGAACGCAATATATTTAAATATATATATATATGTGTGTGTATACCAGGAAAAGTGGCATTTCTAATATTTTGGGATTTTTTGTTGTTGGTTTTTCGTCCTTTAATTTTATTATTCGGAGATTCGTCCGATTTTTAGCGATTGTAGCACACACGATGATTCGCTTAATTTAGGCAACAAAAAGGAAAAATTTGGGGTGTGTAACTTTTATGTATTTCTCACATATTTTCCATTTTTTTTCTTTAAGAAAAAAGGAATTTTGTTTTTACTTTAAAGTTGTTCTAAAACTTTTCATTTCATTTTTCAAGTTAATGTTTTAAAAGTTGTTTTTTTTTTAACAAAAAAAAGGAAAAGGGCAATACAAAGTTGTCAAAAATATATTTAAATTTCTATAGGGAGAAACTGCTTTTGTTTTTGAAAAATGTTTCCAAAATATTGAAAAGTTTAAGTAAGAAGAAGAAGTGAAAAATTTGTTATTTTGATAGTTGACAGTATTTTCTGGGGATGTTACAAGGGTAAATTACAAATAGAGAAAAACTCCTATAAATTAGAATTTTAAAATCTTTTTCAATTAATTCTTTAGATTTTTATGTGTTCAGTTTTTTAATGAAAAAAATTAAAATTAGTTTGGAACATGCCAAAAAAAATTTAATATGGAAGATAATTTTTATGTAGTTTTAAGAATTTTAAGCTGTGTGAAACACAAGTTTAGTTAAATTTGTACAAATTTTTCTTATATGTGTATCCTGTTGACTGTTTTTGATTATTATGTTTCCCCTCAAGAAAACAGGCCTCATAACTGATTGAAAAGTTTGATGAATGAAAGTGATACTTTAACTATGAGAACTAAGACTTTCAATTATTCTAGATTAAATTATGCTGCCAATTGTTTTCTTTAAACACCGAAGAAACAACCTCATGCCAAATAGTTAAAAGTTAAGAAATTATTCAAAGGATTCCTGAAAATCATTTTTATTTAGAATACAACCTCTCCGATTGGGGAGTTTTTCATGTTTTAAAACTTACATAAACCGGTGGTAATGAGTATATAAATTTTTTTATGTTCTTCGATTTAGTGGCGCAGATAATGTGGATCAACACGGTTTCTCCTTTGGCTATTAATATTATAATTGTAATTAAAGAAAAAATATCAAAAAATCTAAGAAAGTGTATAAAAAATGTGAAATTCCATCATCGCAAAAAGCTATCTACACCACTATTCCGGTTGTATGTCCGGACATTGCCGACGGATAATAAGATGTCCCGTCTTTTATATTATCAAATAGAAATACTCAGCTGCCATTGGGTGCGTTTAGTCAATAAAATATCTGCTCCTACATTGGTATCGGATCCAAAAGGAGTATTCTATTTTTAATCGAATTTCTGCCATGTGTCAGCTTTATTAAATTTGGTAAGATTATATTTTGTCTGGCTCCTGTTTCCCCTTCCCATTCTGTGAAGACCCAATGAAAGTGAACTTCATACATTTGTGTGACTTGAAACGAACTAGCGAGATTTTTCAATTTCTATAGGATTAATCGACATTTTCCACACAAATTTATGAGGTGGTTTTGTTAGTCGCATAAAAATGAGTCAAATGTATAAAGCCACTTCCATAAGGATGACCGCTTTTGTCGAGGAACTTGAAAGTAAGAAAAATAAAAAAGTTCTAGGCATTAATTGCACCTGTTCAGGCTTATAATACATTTTTGGTAAATCTACTGATTTCAAAAAATTGCGTAAATGTCATGAAAAATTCAACTACGTAAATTTCGTTTTTTTTTGGCTCTTGTGTGTTTAGCTTTTTAAAATTTTCATCCAGCCTTTTGGTAGCTTGAAAATAAATAAATCAATAATAAAATATAAGAAAAACCTGCAAAATTTTAGAAATCCAAAACAAAACAAAAAATTTGTCAATTCATTTTTTTTACCTAAAAAGCTAATGACAAGCAAAAAAAAGGAATTCATATACTTTGGACAATTAACCAAGCAAATATTTTAAACAAGTTTTGTTGTAGTTGTTTCTAATTTAAACCAATAGTTTTTTTTTTAATTAGTATTTTGTTTTCTTATCACAATTTAAAAAAAAACCTTTTGTATTTTCTTTCCATTTTCTTTTGTTTTTTTATTACATACGACACCAATTTTTAAGTTTATTTTTGCTAGTCATTTTATATTTGATTTTGTTTTTTTTTTTGGGAATTATTTCCTAATTAGCTTTGTGCTCATCTAATAAAATATTATTTTTTTATTATTTCACTTTAAACAAAATACAATAAACGATAGCATCTCATATTTATTGATGAGTCATTTAAAAATAACCTGAAATCATTTTAGAATCGTAAAAATGTTTTTTTCTTTCTTTTTTGGTTTTTTTTTGCCTTGTAAAATTGCTAAAAATATGAAAAAATTTTGATAACCACAAAAAAAAAAACGTCAGAAATGTTTTTTAAAAATATCCCAGAAATTAAACTTAAACAGAGCATGACAGGAAAATTGTTAAATTTATTACAAAAAAAACTAAGATCAGAAGTCTCAAGTCAAAATTTTATAGTTCTGTAATTGTTCTTGGGAAAGTTTAACAATTATGAAAAATGAAAATTTCAGAATGATGCTCTTTTCATATGCAAATACAATGTACTTAAACTTTGTTGTTGTTGTTGCTGTCGTGCCATTTGCGTGACTTTAACGACCATTCACACTAAAGGATTTTTTCCGGCGCTGCGTTTTTCAGCTGGAAATTTCTTGATGTAGGATACAGTCTTTTGACTTTTAAGAATATTTGAAAAGGGAAAACTTCTTTAGAAACAAATATTTGACTTAGAAGTCAATGAAAAGACAGCAGCTCCTTGCCTTAAAAAATATATACATAATTGGAAAATGTAGCAACTGAAAAAACGTTCTGATGTGAATCTTCTTGTAAACGATAAGTGATTTTTCTTATTTTTCAACAACTTAAAGCCACTCATCTCATTCGTATGAAATTGATCGTCCTTAATCATTCGAATATATGAAGTTTTAAAGTCACTTTAAAGCGTTAAACGTTAAATGACTATTCACACTGAAGAGTTTCTTCCATCGCTTTGTATTCCCCATTAAATATTCTTAGAAGGAAAGGATAAAATCTTGCCTGAAGAAGTTTTACAATTGGGAAACCAAGCAACGGAAATAAACGCTCTGGAGTGAATGGTACTTTAAGGGTTGTGACATAGTGAAAGTGAATTCTAGTAATTTCATAAATTTGCATGACTTCAAGTGAATTTAGAATATTGCTTTACTAATTTTTGCTTGTAGTTTTTCTGTTCTGTTCTGACACAGGAAAAAAGGAGTCTATTTTCAAGTAATGTAAAGCTATTAAAGTTTACGTAAATTTTTAGTAATAAAAGTTGTCAAAATTACTGGTTATGTTAGTAAAAAGTAGATGCACAAAAAATCGATTCTGTTTGATAAGTTTGATTCCTTTTAAATTCAAAAAGTGGCTAATTGTAAGTTTACTCTGTTCTTTATACTTTATACCTGTGTAATTTCGAAGCGTTATGAATGTGATAATACTCGTTTGCCCATACAAAAGTTTATACAAAAAAATTTATGACATCGATAAGATGACATGATCAAAAAACGCTTTCACTGTTCCCAAAAACTATAAAATTAAAGATTTGACAAGTTTAAAGAAATTGCAATTTTTTTTTTTAACTATTTGAAAATTTTTAATATTTTTTTTATTTCTATTTCACAATTTCATCAATAAAAACAACAAAAAGACAAACAGTCTTTTGAAATTTCATTGTTTCAGCGTTAATCTTTTCAAATTACGTCAGGCAATCGTCATCTGTGTTGATTCTCTCACTTCATAAATTTAAATAAAGCTTAAAAAATTTATTAATTCAATTTAATTTTGGAATTTCTTGGATGGCATTGTTCATGTATTTTACTTACAACATGAGCGCGCTCACATTCACAAGAAATTCGCATCTTTTTTTTTTTTTATAATAAAAAAGCTGCCATCTTTGTAGTCGTTTCATTTATGATTGCATCCCTGACACTACACTATATGAGTGTAGAGACAATGGATAGGTATGACTACTTCTCAATTTATCCGTGGGAAAAATTTTTTGGTTCGGTTCAATAGTTTCTTCTGGAAAATACATTTTTTTGTTTAGTGTTTTTTTTTTTGTATTTGTTGAAAATATTTTGAGTTGTTTCTTGTTTTTCTATTTTTTTTTTTTTGTTTTGTCAATTAGTTAAAATCCGATAACAGGATTAACGTGTGCTTCCTTTAAATAATCCCAGGAGCTATGGCTATTAAAATTTTATTTACTTGCAGACAGTTTTAGGTTTATGACAAGCAGGTCAGATAAATATAAAACAAAAACAAAAAACAATATTTTCTTTTAAGGCCTATATCCTGTATAGACAACATTTAAATTTTATTTAAAAGAGTCTGAGTCCTGAGTTTTGTGTTATGTGAACGTCCTTGGACATTGGAAAATTACTTTAAGCATGATATATAGATCATTTTTCAGTTTAATATGTCCGTGTGTGTGTGTGTTTTTTTATTTTTGTTTAAAGTATTTTATGAGCTTATCAAAGGTACAACATCCTCCGGAAAGTTTTAGTGAAAATTTTTTTGTTGGTTTATGTTTTAATTATCTAAGACCTTGACATAAAAATTTTTATCCCCTAAACTGGAATTTATAGGATATATAATGTGATATTTGTTGTTGTTGTTTTTTTTTTGTGGCTTTGTAGACTTTCTTATCATTAAACTGAAATTTTGATTTAGTTTTGAACATTTTTTTGAGGAATTTTTATTTAATAATCTTTATTTGAAAAATGTTTCTGTTTTTCGTTATTTTAAATGATTTTTGTTTTTATTTCAATTTTGCAAATTTATTTTTCTTAAGAAAAACAAATTTGAGATAGGATTTAGGAAGATTTCTTGCAGTTTTGAAAAAGATATCGCTAGTATTTCTAAAAATATTTCAGAAGTATTGGAAATAGAAATTATTATTCATCAAGTGCGTTTTTTCATACAAATTTTAATTAGTTTTGGGCACTGAAATCGTCCCTGTCTAATTTCAAAATTACAAATTTATTTTTTGATATTTCTTTCTTTATCTTTAGAATTACTTTACCTTACTTTTTGTTTTTTGCATAAATCCAGCCACTGACGTAAATAGCTTTTTTGTGTGTGTGCTTGGAATCAAGTAAGATCTTATGATTATTTTTGTCAACTTTCATAAGGATCTTAGCGTTTTTTCTGTAATTACCACTAAAATATGACAACTAGGAGAAAAGGGATAAATCTTCTGGCTATTAAACTTAGCTTTATTTAAACTCCTAGTCTTAATTTAATTGTAAAATAAAATTTCGTCCTATATATCAGGAGAATTTTTTTTCTTACTTTTTAAATATAAAAGAAAAAACATTAATTTTAATCTCTTACGTAGAAATAGAGTCTGTTAAAAACTTTGACGTACGTTCATTAAAAATATTTAATGTACCAAAAAAAAAAAAAAAAAAAAGAAAATATTTGTTTTCTTATTTCAACAATAAATGTACGTAAACTTTTGTTTCAATAAACTTTTATTTAGAATGAAAATTATGACAAAAAAAAAAGCCAATAATGAAAGAAAAGAATGAAAAGTTTAATTTTACCCTAGAAACTGTGTGAACAATGTAACTAATTAGAGTGATAAGAACAAATAGTATACTATTTCTATACTATAGTCTGCAATTGCGATACGTAATTTAATTATTACCGTTATTAATACCGTTATCAATCGGCAAAATTTACAAAATATTTCTAGTTTTGCCAAAAATTTCTTTTGTCTAAAAACCAAACACTGAAATTCATTATTGAAAACGATAAGACAGGTCTTTGATATTTTTTTTTTTTTTTACTAACGGTTAATTATTTATTAGCGTTATTTCTTATAATAGACATTTACAAAAGTTTTCTATTAAAATTTAAAAACATTTTATTTAAAGTTTTTGTGTTGATATATTTTACTTAATTTAATTTATTATTTTTATTTTATTTTATTACTTTTTCTTTTTTGTTTGATTAATTTTATCATATTTTGTGTGGGAGTTTGAGAAATAAATTATTTCACTTGTTTCGTTTGATTTAAAATTTTGTTTTTGTTGAATATTTTTAATATAATGAGCCGTTTATTTTGAGAATGGAGCAAGTTCAATTTTTCTTATTGTGAGGTAAAATTAAAGGTTTGCATTTCAGTTAATTTAAGATATTGGTAAGTATTATTAATAAAGAGATTTTCATTATTTTATGGTAATAGATAATGTAAATTTATAATTCAATTGTGCTGACTAAAAAAAAGTAAGAATTTCATGAGAACTAAATAGACTTGTCTCACTTTAAAAATTAATGAATAATTGTAATCGTTCTGGGAATTTTTACACTTGCATCAGCCCTTTTTTTTTTAACACTGTGCTGACGGGTAATTTTATACAGAAACTATGTCATGTCGCCGGCAATTTTTGTAATTAAATATGAAAGTAAAACGTTCTAAATACACTCCAATGAATTTTTTTAATGAAATGAAATAAAATTTTGGATATATTTTTTATATAAATTTTAATAATTTTTTTATGGTATGATAAACTCGTTTTGCTGCGCTTGCCTTTTGAAGAGCATGCT
The DNA here is from genome assembly GCA_947359355.1 of Acrocera orbiculus. Lineage (NCBI taxonomy): Eukaryota > Metazoa > Arthropoda > Insecta > Diptera > Acroceridae > Acrocera > Acrocera orbiculus. The sequence goes on from OX375758.1 coordinate 7,633,278, forward strand.
CTACACTCTTCTACTGGGATTTGCTTTTACTCGCCAGTGACTATTTGTTCTAAAACGTGGTCCCTTTTTTTCCTGAAAGCATGGAAGGTGGATCTTTGTAAGTAAAATTACGAAAAGAACTGTCACATGAGGTACTGCTTTCATTTGAATCTATAGAAATGCATTCCCTAACTACTTAGAGTAAATTTTGAATATATTAACCAAAATACAATTGATTAAAATGAATGCTGTTCTTATACCATTTTGAACTTTTTCAATAGACGAAACTATATTATTAGAAAATGCATAGATAAAAATTAACTTGTGACCGGTTAGCAAATTTTGGTAATGAAAAGACGAGTTAACTCGTTACCGATCAGCAAAATGTTACTAATAAAAACCGAATATATTTCAAATTTTTATAAAATAAAAAAAGGGAAACAAAACAAAGAATATTCTAGTAGAAAATATAACAACAACAAAAGAAAAATCAGTTTTATTAAGACTTTCAATGAAATTGTACATTTTCAGTTTTTAAATAGTTATAATCAAATAAATTTTATTCAGAATTTAACATTTTAAAATATTCATGATGACAGGGGAGGTATATATGATAATAAATCCATCATGTCCTTGTGTTTTTCAGATGTTATTACATCTCCTTTGATGTTCCCCGTTGTGATAGTTTAAAATTCAGCCTCTCGTTCTATTGAAGTTTTGTAGAATATTTTAATTGGCGCATCCCTTGTAAATTGGATCCAGCATGTGTTTAACCCAATTCATGATTTCTTCATTGGTATTTTTGTTTCTTTTTAAAACTGCTTTGCTTAGAATTTGGGTTGAAAGGAACTGGTTTTTCAGATTGGCATTACTACTACTCCAAAATCATGATGTTCGATAAAAATGAATGTTTTGAAAATAAAAATTTGATATTTATTTGTTTGTCACTTTACTGAACAATTTTCTGAATTTTCTTTCTTCCTCTTCATAATTTTTTATGCAAGATTTTTGACAACGAAAATATTTATTTTGGAAAACTTTTTTTAAGGAACAATATTACCGAATTGAATACAATATGTTTTTTCGGAACTCCGTTTAATTTTTTGCACTTTTTGGATGTTTATGTTTCATCAATTTTTTCTGTATTATTGTAATAACAAATATAACCGGCATTTTCATAGTGAAGCTGTTCATATACACATATATATATATATATATTTTGTTGATCTTATGATTTAGATACTTTGAGTATCTTTTGTGCGGCCGATAAATTACAACACTGATACCAGGGGTCAAAAACTCTTAATTTGAGCTATTGTTGTGGTTTTTTTTTTGTGTAATTTTGTGATTTAAAATATATCAAGGGTCTACATTAATTAGAATATTATTACAAAATTGGCTGAAGAAAATTTATTTATAGAATAATAACAGATTTATTAACTTTTTATGATTTTTGTTAAATGCTTAAGTATGAAATTCTTACATTTTGATTTAATTATAACAGAAAAATCTTTTAGCTTTACTTTTAAAATGTTTGTAAGGTCAAAACCCAAAAAAAAAAAAGATTTAGGTAAAAATTTTCATGGTTATAGAAAATTCATTCAGGATGAAATGTTTCTCATTTTAAAATCTTTCAAACCAAAAAACAAACTTACAAAATATTTAATTCGTGGATAATCATACCACCCGCTAATTTTAATTAAATATTATTTTTTTTTTATTCATGTCTAAAGTAAATCACATGACTAACAATATTTATAGTTTTCCATTGCGCTTAAAAATCAAATAAATATAGAAACATCTCTTAAATTATTTTTAATTTTTTTTTGTATATCATTTAAAAACTTCATAGCACAAAATTTATGATCAAATTATGGAAATTTTTGTGCTCTGATTTTCTATAGTTGTGTTTCGTCTTCTTCTTCATACTTTTTGTTGTTTCAAATTATTTTGTAATTTTTATCCTACAGAAGAAGGGCATTTTGTGGTCATAGAGTTTTTTTTTGAAATTTTTTTTTGTTTTTCCTTTTCGGGGGATAACGGTAAATTAGTATAATCCCAAGAGTATATTACAAAAAAACGAACAAACAAACAAACAAAAATTAGCTATCTAACTATGCAATCAGAAAACTTAACAAGTAACCAACATCGTGGGATGCACTTTATTCAAAGGTTTGAACAGAGTTTTTTTCTGTTTTTTTTTTTTTGTCTGAAAGTAAAATTAAAACACAAAAATTCCACAAAATTTGATCAACAACAAGTAAAAACAAAAAAAAAAATGTGGTGAAGATGAAGGCAGTGAGAAATATTATGTCACCTTAACGAAACTTAAATTTAAAAAATAAAAAAATGAAATTTTTATTTTGAAAACATAAACATTTTTGGGAAACTCTTTAGATTTAGCTACCGTTCACAATTTATATTTTAAGTCTTACAAATTTAACAAAATTTTTACTTTTCTAATTTTTCCAATATTTTAAGTTTGAAAGTTCAATTTTTTGTTGTTGTTGACTTTTTAACTATTTTGAATAATCAAAATTTATAGACGATTTTTTATTTTTGTTTTGATATTTAGGGGAATAAAATCTAATAAAATATTTCATCTATTTTATTTGTATATAATAAATTTAACGGTGATACCAAATAAAATGTTGTCGAAAGCATGCATCCAACATGAGACGAATCAATCAATCAAATTGATACCTGAAACCTTAGGCAAAAGGGCCAAAATATTTTGTTTAAAAGACACCGTGCTTAAAAGACAAAAAGTCTCAAATGAGAGTTTTTTTTTCGTTTTGTCTTTTATTTATTTATTTGTTTGTGTTTGGATTTAATTTATGGCAACCAAATACTTATTGGACAGATTTACGTCGCTTAATGGCCAATCCAATTTACTTGATGACCTTCTTTTCATATGTAAAAATTTTGTTGAAATTTTTCTTTTGCTTTATTGTACATGTAAACGAACAAGTTAGAAAGGTGTGGTTGAGACAGAGAAAAGAGGCTTGAGATTCTAATTGATATTACAATAATTAATTTTAGTGTTGTAAATGGTAAAATACTTTCAAGTAAATATACACAAGTTTTGTAAGTGTGATAAGCACTTAAAATTTCATTTGGTTTAAAAATATTTCATATTTGTTGAACTGAAAATTGATTTTAAGCTTTCACGTTCCAAAAGATATTGGTACTTTTTTTTTTTGTAATAGATAAACAAAAATATAACTAACTTTCTGCAATATTTATGGATAATTTAACCTTTTTTTTTTAAGATATTTAAATCATATTTGTGTAATATTACAATCTCTTTGTGTAGGGTTTTAATTAAGGCACATTTCTAAAGTAGGATATTGTTCAAATATTGTTGAGCCAAGCTTAGCTGATTCTAAACATTTGTAGGACATTTTGAACACAAAATAAATCTTCTTTGTTTTGATTATACAATATTCTATGTTTATCACATTTTTCATGTCATTTTACAAATTTGTAGCTTGTAGCAAAAAATTATTCGGATGAACTTTTATCATATATTTTTCTGGGTACAATAAGCCAAACCATTTCTATTTCTATTTTACATTATTACTCATCATAAATTATTATCATAGAAGAGATCATCCTTGTCCTGCTACTTGCCAATCCGTTCGAATAATTTTCATGCATATTTCTATGCATGCGGAGCAGTATCTATAGGCTTTAAACTTTTGCGAAGTTGTAAACTACGTCAAATCTTTTTTTTTTATTATTATTGCTTTTTTTTTTGGGAAACTGCAGGGAATAATTACAGTCCATATAAAGATCTTGAAAGAAAACTAGAAAAAATCAAATTCACTCCCTGAATTATCTGATAAAATTTTCCTTTTTTTCCTAGCTGAATGAAAGAAAAATGAAACAATTCATTACAGTTTGACAATTTTTTTTATATTCAAGTTGGAAGTTTTATACGGATTTTAATTGGTTAGTACTAAACCCCCCCCCCCCCCCCCACACACACACACATACACACCCATTCCATCGAATAACCATGAAGATTTTATAAGTTTATATTTCAAGATTATATTTTCTTGTCAGTTTCCAACTTCTCTAAAGTTTAATCGAATGTATTAAAATTTCACAATTTTTCTAAACTCAAATTGAAAATTTTTGTTGAATTCTATCCCCAAAATTCATTCAAGTAACCTTTGAAAGTTTAGTAAGTTTATATCCTTGAGATTTTAATTCCTTTTTAGCTAACAATTTCTCCCAGATTTGGTTTAATGTATTGAATTTCAAAAATTTGTCTTTATTTAAATAGGAAGTTATATCCTGCTTTTATTATTTGTGACTCTGTTCCAAATTTAATCAAAAATAAGTTTTAAAATTTTTTAAATTTACATCTCAAGATTCTGTTTTCTTGTCAGCTTACAAATTCCTTCGAATTTTGTCTATAATGTATTAAAATTGCACAAATTATTAGTTTATATTTTTTTCTTAATTCATTTCAATGGGGCTAAAAGTTTTTTTTAAGCATAGTTTTTAAGATTTTGATTTCTTCTTGTCAGTTTATATATTCTTGTAAATTTGGTCTAGTGTACTGAAATTTGGAATTTTTTTTTTTGATAGAGTAATTTCTTTGGCTCAAGCGAAAAATAGTCTTTAACAAATCCATTCGCGGGGCCTAAAATATTCTTAATGTTGGATTCCAAGATCTTCTGTTCCTTCCTGTTTACTGTTGTCTGACATCTTCACTTAAAATTGGTCTAATTCACTGGAACTAAGCATTATTTTGTTTAGAAAATTATTTTAATTTTCAATTGGTCCAATTTTCGTTGCATGCTCTCAAAATTTTTATATTAACCTTCCAAGATGCAAGAAATAATTCTTTTTCTAATCTACAAACTAAGTCAATAGCGTCTTAAATTTTCGACTTATTAAGTTTTCTTTAAAAAATTTAATTCTAAAACTTTCCTTTCCTTTAAAGACTGGGCTAAATTTTCAGTTGTCTGTAATTTTCTCGTTAATATTTCTTACATTTTTTACATTGTACATTTTATTTTTTTTGTATACATATTTCAATTCAAAAAAGAAGAAAAAATTCCTATAATAATTGTTGAATAAAAAAAACCAAAAAAGATAATTCATTTGTTTAGTTAAGTTTCTACTTTCAATTTTTCACGAAACACGAATCAAACCTTAAATTTAGCATAGCAAATGAGAATTTATCAGGCAATAAAGACAGAAATTGCATTGAACTCCTTAAAAAGTATAGTTTTCTCTTCTTTTAGTTTAAATCGCGTGTTAAGATATTTTTTTTATAGAAATAGGAAAAACAACAAAAAAAACCCATAAAATTCCACAATATTTTGCATGCTAGCAGAAAATTAAAAGCTTAGAAAAATCACTCATAAAAATTGAAAAATAAAAAAAAATTACTTTCCTTTTTATGATTTATTCTATTCTTTTGTACAATTATTAAACTTGCTCAACTAATTTATTAATAAATATGAAGAAGGTTGAATGAATTCAGAGCTACCTTTATTGTCTTTGAAATAAGTGCAAGAAAATGCGTATCTAAATTTTGTAGCAAAAATTTGGCAATAATGAGTATCCTTATAATACTTTAATCATCTTATGAGATATACTTTCAAAATGTTTTTAAAAAATTTTTAAGTAAAAATGTTTAATAGTTGTTTTTTGATAACAATTTCTGTCATTGGGTGCGTGAAGACTCTGAGAGTCAGATATAAATGGTCATTTATTAATTAGCTTATCTAGTAGAGTGGCGTTAAATGTTAATAGCAATAATTGGCCCACAGAGGACTTTTAACTGAGCATAGAAGATTTTGAAGGTGTTTGGGGCGTTACAAATTAATCACTAAAGCCAAATAGTATCCTAGAGATAGTAAAATTAATATTGAATGATGATTTATTTGAAATATTTAGCTATCAGACGTCCATATATTAACAAATCTATGAAATGGTCTCCTGTTAGTAAATATTTAATAATATTTAAGGTTATTTAAGGTTTTAAGGTTAGAAATAAAATGTCTGGTTTGCAATGTGTTAAAAAACAAAAACTACTTGAAAAATGATGCCCAAAAATTAACAAAAATTTCTATTCAAGTTGAATAAAAACAAAAGTCAAGATTAACTTCGGATATCTTCTAATTACTAAATTGGTTTTTTTTTTTTGTTTTGTGTAGAAACCTTTCCCTTTATCCAAAATCAAAAAAAAAAGAAAATAATTATAATTAAACCAAAGATCAAAAAGAAATTTTTCAAAAAAAAATTTCTTTTAATTTTAAGAATTACAAAATCCCACACATTCTAAAAAATTGGGAAGTTCAGTCAATTTAATTCACATTTAGGCAATAATATATGACAAATACTTATATGAAAATTGTGGTTAAGTTCAATTAACGCCATTTAATTCTATTTGAAACAATTGAACATGTTTTGGCCTCAATTTTTTTAAAATGAGTCTTTTCATCACTTTCTTTCAAATTTTTAAGATATATTTGAAAATTTAATTTCTAACCAAATAAAGATATTAGCCAGAAATTGTTAAAATAATTGGAAGTCATCCATTTCCTATTATATAGTTTAAGCCTTATTGTTGTTTCGTTTTGTTTTGTTTGTTTTCTTTGTTATTCTTGTTTATCCGAACTTTTTACGGAAGTAATTTCGTATTAAACATTGTTTAATTTTGAATGTAAAGCAGAAAAATTGTTGTTGCTATTACTTAACTTTTTGTTGCATACAAAACAGAGAACAGGCTTTTAATTGTTTTAATTGAGAATTTAAATTTTTTTTCGTTTTTTCATTTAAAAAAATTTAAGTTTTTTCTTTTGCTAAGTTTTAACAGAAAAACATGAGTTAATGGATAATTTATTGAAAGTGTGGCCAGATTGAATTTTTATTCATGTAAATTACTACCGTAAGTCAAGTATTAAATTTTCTTTTGTCTTTCTATTTTTATACATAATCTTTTTTTTATGTTTGGAGTTTGTTAGATATTAGTCTAGTTTTTATATAACCAGCGATTTTTGTTGTTGTTGTTGTAAAACAATAGTTTATGTCACTTGATATTTAGCAAAATGAGAGAAGTATTTGAGTTTATAAAAGTTAAGCATAAATTATCTGATTTAGTAGCTCGATTAAAAAGTTCATGATCAAATATGAAAGTCAAGAAATTGAGAAAAATAAAATCTTAGAAAAAATTATTTCATGAAGTAAATTAATTTGTTGTTGTTGTTGTTTAAATATTATTTTTTCGGTAATTGACAAAAAAAGAAAAAGTATTTGAAGTGATTGCTTTAAACTAGACACAGTCAAATGTAATAAAAAAAACCGTTTCACACGAGTCTGGAAGATGCTATTTTTATAATAAAAGCGAAAGATAATAAATTTAAGACAAACGTTTCGAATTTTTCGAAAAATTAAAACCCTTTCGTAAGATAGAAATTTTATTGCTTTACATTTGTCCTTACGGTCTCAATTTCTTAACAAATTTTTCGTTTTTTTCCTTTCTCCTCTTGCATTTCTTTTCTAAAAAACTAAACTATTGATCAGTCGCATAAGCCTACATGTGATTCGGGTTAAATATTAAATGAAATTCATTTAATTCAAATGCCAACTAACAAATCTAGTTAACTCCTGAACAATTTCCTACTAAAAAGTGATCAAAAAATCATTCCCTCAAATTTTTGATAACTGTAGAACATCCGTATTACACGAGGCCCAGCCTGTTTCGAACTAAGTAATTTGTATTTAATAAAAATATACTAGAAAAGTTAAGAAATGAGAACAAAATTTCTGCAACATGGAAATATTTGAAATTTTTAAAAAAATTCACAACTTCGTCTTACATTTTATCGCTCTTGATCATAAAAATAGTAGCTGCCAGTTTTGTGTGATACTAGCCGAAGGCTAATTTAGTCAAAGTTCTATTTCAGATCTAGAGAAATAAAAATTTTCTATCACATATCACAAAAGACAATAATTTTTTATCGAGTAAAATGTTGACTGAGACACACATGACACCAATGATGTGATCGTGACTAAGATTCTTACATTTTTCCGTCAAGCTTATTTTAAAGTAATGCTTATAGACGGAGATCTTATCTTCTAGTCAAATTTGGGGGTAGTTCTTACCCCTACTAAATGAACATTTGCAAAAAAAAAAAAACTCTTAGTTTTTAATACGCTTTAACATGTCCAAGTTTCAAGTAAATCGGTGGGTTCTGGTTGGCGGCCATGCTGTGTAGTGATTTACCTGCATGAACATATCGCCTATCGCTTCTTCTTTCAGATCATATTCTGGGTATCAGAATGTATTCTGCTTTGCCGCAATCAATCGAATATTTCCCAATTAAAAAAAATCCATTTCATTTTTTTTTTTGTTTTTATTTTTCTATAATTTTAGAAGCGACTTCTACGTGATTTTAAGCCACTTTTACTAATTTGTAGAGATTTTATCAACAATTGTTACACAAAATGACACGATCAAAGTCAAAAGTCATTTTAAGTCGTTGGAATAAGGACCATTGTATAAATGAATTTGTTGTTCGTCGCAAAAGCCGCCTCCTCACTTTTTTTTTCAAAATATTTGCGTAAAAATTGAAAAATTTATTTTAAATTTATCGTAAACAGTTGAACTGTCAAAAATTATGCTCTAAACTACCGAAACGATCTAAATTTTATCCTAAATTGGCAAAATTATCTCTTAGCAGGCTATTTTCTAAAGAAAAGACGAAACAAAAAATCATAAAAACAACAACACAATATTAAACAATATAATCCCAGAATTTTTAATTATATAAAAACACGGTTAAGTTTAGTTAATGAAAAGAGGTCAGTTAAGCTAGTCCAGTAATATAAATTGATCAAATCATTGTGTCAGATTCAATTCAGGTCAATTAATTTAGAATTTAGTTTTTAACCAAGGTCGAAATTAGGCCTAGAAGCTCAATTCAATAGTTTCATTCAACAAACAAACAAGAAAAAAAGAAAAACAATACGAAGAATTTTTTCATTTTATTATTTTTTTAATTTCATTCTAAGCACTTTATTCGTTTGTTCATTTTCATTTTATGGGAAGCATCAAAAGAACATGATCAGCTAATTAACACGGAACTGGGACAAAATGATGTTATACAAAAATTCCAATAGTAATAATAATAATAATAATAATAATAATAATAATGAAAAATAAAAATGTAAAGAAAAAAAGTTGACCATAAAAAAACTAGGTTACACTAATTTGACCCAGCTTCTTTGTGATTGAATAAAAACATGCAAACATACTCGATGGAAATTCTTCATATATGTATGTATGTATATAAAATGTAAAATAACTAAAAAAACAACAACAATTATTATAAGAGTAGGCACTGTTGTCGTTTCAAGCCTGTATACAATAAATCTTATAAACAGAAAGAACAAATTATGCAATCACGTGTTTAAAACCGGTTGCGTAGCAAAAATGATTTGCAATTGCTCTCACATTGTTTTCAAATTGTTACAGTTAGATTTTTGATTAGATGCATTTTAATAAAACATTTAACTGTACATTATTCGATATTTTAGTAATTTGTTTACACAATTTAATCAACAAATGTTTTTGTTTTGTAATATTTTGTACATAAAACATCAACTGATTAGCTGAAATTTATAATCATTGGATTCCCGTTATATATAATAACTGATTAGTAATTTCTTAACAATAATTTTAGAAAAAGGAGTTTTTATTGTTTAGGGAATCTAAATAACTATTTTCTTTTTTGGTGTTTTTTTTTTTTAAATTTAAATTTGAAACAAATTTTATTTGTATGCAAAAATTTTTGAAGAATTTCTTATCTCAAGGACATACTAAAATTATTTAAAATTCCATTTAAGTAATTATAGTAGCTAGACGACTGATGGTCATTTATCTTCAAGGTATTATTTGAAAAATTAAAATTTTTGGTATATTTTTAGGAAATTATCATCTATCTCTTTCTTACTTATTTGAATTAGTTAAAATTGATTTTATATATATGGCAATTGTTTCTTGTGTTAAAAGGTAAACGAAAAGATTCTTAGAATTTTGTATTTATGTAGATTTTAGCATGTAATTTATACCTGGAAATTGATTCACATATGTTTTTCGGGTTTTTTTCTTCTTTTTTTTTGATTGTTGCTTTGGTAGAAATTGGATAGAAATATAGAAAAAATGTGTGTAGAAAACTACACACCATTTATTTTATATATATTTATGGTATGTAAAATGGTTTAAGGAGTGTTAGGATTAGGTTTATATGAAGAAAAAAAATAAAAGTTAAGAAATAACAATAAAGAGTTTAAAAATAAATTAAAATTTCTTATTTAAAAAGAGTTGGTAGCAAAATATTTTCTATATTTTAGTTACTTGATGTCTGGATATTGTTTTTATTGGGTTTTTTGAGGTGCGTTTATACTCAGAAGTGTATTGACTGTTATGCCTGGGACTCACCAGCGCTTAGCGTGTGGAGACGACTTAGCACAGTAAAAATGGAGAGTTTTTTTTATATATCAGTGGAGTGGAACATTAGTGGAGACTAATGGACTCATTAGCATTTAGCACTAAATTTTGTGCCGCTAAGCGCTAGTGAGTCCCAGGCATTATAATTACATTACAAATCTTTTAGAAAAATATAATTTGTACATTTCAAATAATTTTATTATATTTATAAAGCATAATTATTCATAACAAGTAAATTTTGTATATTAAAATTAGTTAAAGAAAACATAAATTATATATTTCCAATAAAACTGTCAAATAATTATTACAGTTAATATACTTCTGACTGAGTTTAAACTTACCTCAAAAGCTCCTATAACCACACTGTAAAATACGCTAATCTAGATAAATGTCGAAACGAAAAAACAATAACTAAGCAATAATTATAAAGCTTGAAATAAAATTTCCTTAGAAAAATTCGCAAGTATGATTTTTACAGTACTCGCTATTATAATTTTTATAGATTGACAGACTATTACATACCGAACTAGAAAGCTGTAAAATTTTATTATTGAAAAACTTGAAAATAGCCTACACAACTTTAGATATAAAATTCAAGAAGATTGTAATAAGGAGATAAACCTGTTCCGAAAAGTTAAACTAAACTAAAACTGGATAATACTTTATTCATTTACTTTTGCTGCCCTTTTTTTTTTGATCGTCAACGTAAGTGTTCAAGCAAAGTCTTTACTTCTAGTTTAGATTCTTAAGTAAATATCATTCACACTGAAGAATTCTTTTTGTTTCTGTGTTTATCAAACTGTAATTTTCTTAAGGCAGAGTGCTATCTTTTCGTTCTAATAGTATGCTTACAGTGGCCAGAATACTAGCTTGTGATCGATATATAAAAAGAAATATTTATTTTTGGCCTTAATGTTCTGAGATTAGTACAAATTTTATCTGTCAAAAATTTGTTATAAAATGTGTTTTGGATCATATTCACAGACAAATTTGATTTAACTTTTACAATTAATTAAATAATTCTCAAAAGAGAGAGTTCTAAAAATTTACTCTCTCTTCATGTTGCCATGAGTTAATTTTTTGCAAAAGACTAGACATTTTCCCTAGAATCATACTAGAGATCTCCCATACAAAATGTAAAAAATTTAAGAATACTAGATTAGTATTCTGGACACTCAAAGCGTCAATATAAGAAAGAGATTGCTCTTTTTAGAAAGAAGCATTTGACATAGGAACAAATGAACTCCCTTAAGGAATTAAGTGACGAAAAAAAACAACAAAAATATACTGTGGTGTAAGTGATCCTTTACACTTTTAGTATAAAATGTTAAAAGAATAAATAAAAAGATAAATCATAATCCTTTGGGCACAATGGAAGTCAATTCAAATGACTTCATACATTGTAGAGAATTTCTTAATTTGTATTCGATTGATTGTCATTTTTATCAGTCAAATGTATTAAAGTCGATAAGTTGTACTGTTAAAAGTCTCTTGATTTTACATTCACTATGCTAAAAGGGTAGGGAAGCAAATTTTGTCTTATCAACTTTTAGTGATAAGTGTCAATAAATTCTATTTAATTGAGAAAAAATCGCTGGTCCCTTAAAGCCGCCACTGCTCTAAGAATCATAATTCATATGAACAAAAAGTCTAAAAGACAGAAATAAATGAATAAATCTTTCATTTTTGTGTTATCTTAATGCTAGCGTACATGACGAATTCGAGATTCATATTCTATGAATTATAGAAAGGTGAAAGGCAAAAAAAAAAATAGAATTTAAAGAAAAAAATTTGTTGTCTCTCTGTTCAAAATTTAATAATACACATTTATTAATCTTAAATGGGGTAAGTTTCTACCTATAAATTTATCGTATATCACTTGTCAAGTTTGACAATTCAACAATGCTGGTGATGTGTGCTAACCCAATAGCTATAAAATCTCTAAACTATTTTGATATACAAATATATCACAAATTCCAATGTTATCTATCCAGAACCTTTCACCATATACCAAATTCATACATTATATGCTTCTTACAAAATTTCTAAACTTTTATATCATTTTCTTCATACTTCATTTTTAAAGTTATGATTCTTCTTTTCCATATTATATGCCGACACTAAATTTCCATATTTTTAAAAAAATAAATAAAAGGGAACTATTTTTTCTGATTAATTTTTTAAATTCCATTTAACTAAACTTTTGATTATTGTATTTTTCAGGTGTGTTTACATTCTTTCCGACACTCTTTTATACACATTCATCTCGAAGTATTTATTACCCATTTTAACCATCCAAAGAAGCATAATTACTTTCGACTTTCACAATTCATATGATGGGAAAAATAAAAATCAGAAGTTAAATAAAAACACAGATTCCAGATTTAAAATTAGTTCCAATGTCGTATCATCGTTTAGAATGTTTGTATTCATTTTTTCTAAAAAAAAGGAACACACACATACCGGTGTGAAACTTTTCATTGTTTTGATTTTAAAATTAAGACCAAACGATTAAATAATTAATCTAAAAAAGAAGAAGAAGAAGAAGAAGCAATATAAGAAATTGATAGAAAATATAAAATAAAAACAGACATTAGGCTCTTAGTACTCTAGAAGTGTATATTTTAAATAAAGTTTCATGGGCTTTTGCTCCCGTTTTATTTGCTTCTTTTTTTTGTTCCATACATCTTGGTAAGAGGTAGAATATTTTAGATTGTAACAGCACAATCTAAAGGTATATTTTTTCTTTTAATCTGCTGGTACCTATCTTAACAAAATCTATAAGTTTACTTTTACTTTACCTTTACCTAAACTGATCTCGTTCTAAATTATTCTGACTGGCGCTGGTAGCCAAAGATATTACACTACATCATTGATTCATTTATATTACTTAGCTTCTAGACCAAAATAGAAGTTAACTATATATTGTTGGAATGTTTTCATTTTGTTTTAGTCTGTAATTATACATCGCCATAAGAATTCTAAGTCTGGACATTGTCATGTTTACTCTTTAACAACAACAACAAAAAACTAAGAAACATAAATTGTTAGCAGCTTTAGCTTTTAAAAATCTTACGTCGCCAACTTTAAGGGTCAAAGAGGTCTTTGAAGTTCTTAGCGTGTGCTTATGGTGCATGTGGCGGCCACTTCAATGTTAAAACTTTTTTTTTTTTTTTTTTAATGTTTTTAATGAGCTAAGAGTTTTTTGGATGTGGCTATATAGACAAACCTTTTCTTGAAGGTTTTGGTTTTGTTGTTGTTATTGTTGTTGGTTGGTGTTTTTTATTTTTTTATCATTAATGGTCAAGGTGTGCCTAAAGCTACATGACGTCTATTTATGATGATTTCAGAATTTTATTTATTTTTTTTTTTTATTTTTATTCCGGGATATTGTTTTGTTTTGGTGTCTACCATAGAAGATTTTTTAAATTCTTTAAATGCTTAGTCAGATAATTTGAAATGTACCATCAATAATTTTATATAAAATTAAATTGATCATTAATTCATTTGTTTTTTATGTTTAGAAAATAAGAAACAAAAAAACTGGGCCAAAATATGTATATCGAAAATTCAATTTCTAGTGTAAAAAATATCTTAGCCAAAAATTTTCTATTAACACGTTGAGGACGGTACAGTTTTTTCTGTTTTGCTTTGCCTTTATCTGGCGGCACGGAACATTGCACAAAATGTTGTTTTGGAAAAACTTAAAACAAACTAATGTGGTGAGCCACTAGTGGTACACCCCGCCAGATAAACCTATCACGTGTGAACAACCCGTGGGACAAATCATTGTCAACGTGTTAATAAATATCTTTACAAAGAGATAAAGAGCGAACAAATGTGAACAGTGTGGATTATACTTAATCGTTTAAGCTCCAGCCAACGTGAACGTACAGTTGAGATCTTATGTCGAGTAAATCCAGCACATTTTGAATATTGTGAACAACTGACGATTCGTTACCGATTGTTTTCTTAGATGCTTGGGTTATTTCGTACTCATTTAGAGAAACCATAGTTTAGGATTCTTTCGACACTGTTTTTTCAATACCTCCTGGGACTCAAACATTTAAAACTTGTTTGTGCTTTGTGTGCTCCTTCATCAATTGTGCTGATGGAGGCAGAGAAAAATTTTGATGAACTTCAGAGAAATTCTGGATAATTACTCAAGATCTTGGGATTGACTAGATCCTTAGGCTTTTCTTTTGAGAACTGCAATAAATCTCAAGGTCATAGTGAACGTTTGATATCCAGATTATCTTTCTATTATAATGAAAAAAAAATTTGTGGTCGTTTGGCGAGAATTTTATTTTATATCTGACAAGGGGACCGTACGACCTTCGGAACACGGATTTCAATGAAACTTGGCATAGTCGTAGTTCATGATTAATGTAGCTAAAATATAAAATAGTAGGACGCAACGCTCAAGGGTTGCTTAAAAAAAGAGGTTTAAAAAATATACATCAACTTAAATTCAGAAAAAAAGAGGGTTAATTTCGAACAGGCGACAGCGTAGATGGTAAGTTTCAAAAGGTTTCTAATTAAGTACACAATGGCCCCGGTTCGAAACTTTAATGAGGAATTTGGTTTTTTTTTTTTTTTTCATTTTTAATTTTTGTTGCTATTACAAATTTAATATAATTTCACAATATTTCGCTAATAATTTAATAATATTATCATTTTATCAATAAATATCAAATTTTAATCATTTAAAACGAAAAAGAAGACATTTTTCGTATTAATAGTTACACAAAATCAATTTCTTTAAACTATTGAAACTATTTTTAACTAACGATAAGGATGCAGATGTATTATAATAAAAGAAAAGTACTTTTAGAGTTTTGATTTATTTATTTCATTCACACAAACCACAATGGCACTTATCGTAAAAACAGCTGAAGCAAAAGTTTCTTCTACATCTTGCACAGCAAATAAATGCTGACTTTTTGCAAAGACAAGGAGAAGTTAAAAGTTCACTGGAGAAGCAAGCATCATTAACATTAAAAAAAACATTTCGTGTATCAGATAGCTTGCTGGCGTACCAGGCGTATTTAATCATGTCATTGAATAGTGGAGACGATAATTGATGGTGGATGATTGAATGAATTTTTAGGCAATCTTCTCACGAATGAATTTCCCGATTTTCATCAAGAAGCTCAGCACTGCTTTGTAATCATTTGATGAAGTTTTTTATTTGCTTATAAAAATATACGTCACATGGTTGAACCAATGGAGTACATTTTGGAGGAATAACCTTTAGCGTGCATGTTGGCATGTGTGCTTGATCTTGAAACACATCATCATACAAATCTGGTCTTGTTTGACCCGTCCATGAATCCACGAGAAGTAAAAATTTATTACTTTTCACATATGGTAGTAAATTTTTTTGTAAATTTCCTGATACAGGGCAGTACGATTAAATTCTTTGTTTTAAATGCTATATAAGAACATAAGAAAATAGGTTTTCCAATACTCTGCTGTGGTGTATGACTACTCTGATTTGACCTTCACGTAAATGGCCCTTTTCGCACAGGTAAAATATCCTTGGCTTTGAACATTTAAACAAGTATGACAGTAAATATTAAAAATTCAAGCTAACACTGATATTTATTGATAAAATGATAATATTATTAAATTATTAGCGAAATATTGTGAAATTATATTAAATTTGTAATAGCAACAAAAACTAAAAATGAAAAAAAAAAGAAGAAAAACAAATTCCTCATTAAAGTTCCGAACCGGGGCCATTGTGTACTTAACTAGAAACCTTTTGAAACTTACCATCTACGCTGTCGCCTGTTCGAAATCAACCTTCTTTTTTTCTGAATTTAAGTTGATGTATATTTTTTAAACCACTTTTTTTAAGCAACCCTTGAGCGTTGCGTCCTACTATTTTATATTTTAGCTATATTAATCATGAACTACGACTATGCCAAGTTTCATTGAAATCCGTGTTCCGAAGGTCGTACGGTCCCCTCGTGAGCACTGAGCGAAGGGAAGCGGGGGCCAGAGGAGCCAGGGGCCTTCAATAAAAACACAAAAATTATTTCCCTTTTTCATTACTCGCTATTTGCGTACGTTTACAGATCGATGATTTTTTAAAATCTTGAGAAGAATTACACTTTCATACAATAAAAATTTAGCAAAGATTTCAATAACAAAATTAAAATAAAAACCACAACAACAACAACAACAGAAATCTACATGAGCATTAATTTTATTTAAGTCAAACAAAAAACATAAACAACAAAATTTAATTAAATATTTCAAATTAAAAACAAAATTAAAATACCATAAAATATATCACAAAAAAAAAAAAAAAAAAAACAAAACTCAGCATTAAATGTCAAATATATCTTATATCTTAACTTTAATATTAGATCTTTTTGTCGTGATCCACGCAATCTCCTTTACCTAAAAGCTAAGCGACCATGAAATACAGAGTTAACAGTTAAATGCTATTAGGGCTAATGTTACCTACTTGTGACTCAATTACAAAAGAAGAAATTTTTGCGATTTAAAAAACAAAAACAAAAAATGATAATGAAAAATAATTCTAGATTAATATTACCTAATTAGATGATAGCACGACCTCTGGCCGTGACAATAGAAGTTCATCAGCTTTTTAATACATTTTAAGTTTTAATTTAAAATTTATGAAAATGTCTTCGTTAAGTCGGAATTGTGAGGAATTGAAGTAGAAAATTTTTCATTTTTTTTGTTGTTGTTTTTAAATCAGAAGGTACATTAACAAGTTAAAAATTTCATTGGGTGACCAAAAAAATTATCTAACAGACCATAAAAGTTTTCAGTTATTAAAATTATAGGTTAAAAAATTTATATATATATATATTGCTTTTCCCGTTTCTTTTTCCGTCTATAAAATGCTTTGATTTCGATATTTTGATTTTTTTTTTTTTATTTTCTTCTACTCATGTTCTAATTATTTATATGATATTTATCTACCGTTACTCCAATTAAACCGTAAAATCTACGGTCGAGCTATGAAATAACGAAAAATTAAAGCTGTTTGTTGTGTTAGCAAAATTATACTTACTATGGCTGTATCTGAGATTATTATTTGGAATTCGATTGAGTAAGAAAGGAAGAAAAAAAAAAACCAAACTATAAATAAAATAAAGAAAAACAAAAATAATCAACAGGGGTATCGACATTTCATTAGTTCATATATGTTCATATATATTATATATATAATTTTTAAATCCGTTAATTAAAACAGTATCAGCAAGAAATTTAACTTGCATAAGACTTTTCTACATAAATTTTAACTAAACTATATCAATTACGGGTTATTGGCTGTGCAAAGAAAAGCTCAATGAGCATCAAAAAAAAAAGCAGAAAATGAAAATGATTGACGAATAATTTATGAGAAGATTTTTGTTAAATCTTTTGCAATAAATTTAAATTAAAATATACATTTTGG
This sequence comes from Acrocera orbiculus, assembly GCA_947359355.1. Lineage (NCBI taxonomy): Eukaryota > Metazoa > Arthropoda > Insecta > Diptera > Acroceridae > Acrocera > Acrocera orbiculus. The sequence goes on from OX375758.1 coordinate 7,651,175, forward strand.
GAATAGTTGAATAGATTTTTATCAAAAAACAAGAAAACATAAGAAAAAAGTGGTCATCTGTAGTTAGAATGTAGTTATATGGCTAGTTTTTTCCAAAAAACACGCCTCCACTGCAAATACTTGTTGATATTTCAACAAATGAAATTTTTATTTTTTTTTTTGGCACATTCAATAAATTATAAATTAACAATAAAAGTAGTTTTGGATGGTGCAAAGTGGGCTATATTCCATAATAAATTATCTTGTTAAGTCTTGACGAGGAAATTGTAGTGGAAGTCATGTTCGAAGTCAAAAAAAAAGAATCAATTTAATCTATATAAGTAGACACGAACATCACAAAAACAAACTTAGCAATATGTATCCTGATTTTTTTGCATGATTTATTAAAGATGAAAAACATTTCAATGAATATCTTTTAAAGATAGGAAGGTCAACAACACCTGTTTAGCTGCTATTTCAGTGGCCTGAAGTTGCTATCGAAAAGATCAAAGAAAAATACTTTTCTCCTAACAACTGCCACTAGACTAAATATATAGAACTATACGAATTGCAATAACTAAGAGAATAAAATTGAAGCACTTTCTTCTCTGATAATTTTAAGGCTGCCTACAAAGTGTCGGCTTTCAGCCGAGCTGACATCGAATCCAATACCAAAGACTTCGTTATGGTAAATCAATAGGAATCTGCTAAAAGTGTTCAGAGGGCAAGCCTACCAAAGATTAGACTATCGTTATGGGAATGGGCGTCAGCCGGCATTCTGTAGGCAGCCTAAGTAGGTAAAAAATCATTCAGTTCACACGAGATCCGTGCGTATTTCGAACATAGCAATAAGTGATATTAAATAAAAATACACAATAAAATCTCAATATACTTGAATCAGAAAATATGGATTGGTAGGATAAGACAATGAGAAGCAGTAAAATTTCTTCGTTGTGGAGTGTTTTGGAATTTTTGTTAAATTTCTAAAGTTTGTCTTACTTTTACTATTATTCATGCAGATAGTCTGGCATTAAAAACTTACTGGTACATACTGGGACGGTCACTAGATGGAGAGGGAAATATTGGCCCCAAGGAGATTTGGTACAATGACATAAGATGGATTTTGGTATGGATTCTAGGCGTATTCGTTTGAAAATAAGTTTGCTTTTTTAGTTATTTGTAAGAAAAAAAATACTAGATAGTTAATGGCAGCACGAAAATGAAATTATGAGTAAATTCTCGAACTCTCTCTTTCGAGAAATATGTAATAGTGATTACTTATGATAGTTAGATCAAATTTGATTGTGAATATGATGAAAGTACTTTTTACAATAACAATAACAAGTTTTTGACAAATAAAACTTTTACTAATTTAGGAATACTTACTAGGACCCAGTATAAAAACGTTTTTTTTTTAAGTATTAAGCAAAAGTTAGTATTCTTGCTTAGTATTCCGTCCACTGTAAGAGCACACTATAAGTTATACCTCGTAAAGAAATGTTCAAAATCGCAATTACTATGGCTGAAATATTCTGCCGAATTGTTTAACGCAATATCTGTCAAAAATTTTCTTTTCTATTGTTTCCTTTCCTTGTCGAGATCCAAAATTAATTTCAATGGGTTATTGTTTTTGTAATCATATATATGACAAAGTTTTTAATCCCTTATTTGTTCACTTTTGATAACACAATTAAGGAATTAGTTATTCATCAAATTTCAAACTTGAGAAATAAATAATTACATATTTGTCAAAAATGACTGCAGCTTCTTATAATTTCTACATGCTTTGTCCATTAGCTTTTTCCGTCCAGTTCAAGCCACAAGTTTGCAACTTGTTTTTTGTTTTTACAATTGTGAATATAGTCAGTGGCAAATACAATAAAAACAATCTCATTATTCAATGGAAGTTAAGATAAAATTTAATTTCTAATCTGGATATTTGACAAATGCATTACATAAGATATTTACTATGTGTCTTGTGAGTCACTTCATAATATTATAAATACCGGTTTTTATAGAAAAATTTAATTTTGATATCATAATCAACTCCAAAAACTCAAATTTTTCTTGTTTGTTTTTTATTTTATCTAGAACAAAAACAAGTTTTAAAAATTCAATATGAAATAATCAAAAAAATTTAAGTACAAAGTTCAAAAATAACTTTATCCATTGTAGGATGATTTAGTTTAAATTAAATTATTTTATTATTATTATATTGTTGTTGTTGTTTTAACTGAATTCAATCTAAAGAAATAAGGATCAAACTAAATTTGAGAAAAAAAAACGAGCACAAATTACCATAGCAGTAGCTTTAAGCATGTGGGCTGGCTCAACTGGTTTGCTAACTTAGTAAATACATACATATATATATATTTGAAATAAAAACAAAAACAACAAATTTAAAAATTCATCGTAAGTGAACAACATTTGCTAATCTTACACCCACTGCACATTTTATCAGCTTGGTAACAACAACAAAAATATTCAGATTAATCTTAACCGATAGTCATGTATAGAACAATAGAATTATTTTTTTTTTTTCTTCAAATTAAAACTGTTTTTTTTTTCCAGCCTCTCCCTTCCCCCTTCTTTTAAGTAAATTAATATTTGACTTCTTTAGTAGCTTTTAAGTTATTTCTTACGCACTTTTTACTTAACTTCCGGGAAAAATCTTGTAGGCGTTTATCACTATTACTTTCAGATGTTTAATTAATATTATATTCTAACGGTTATATATATATATATATGTATGTGTATTAATGTAGTTTTCTTTTTCTTCATTTTAGATAATTCTGGATTATTATTATTGGACATTTAAAAAGTCACTTTAATTATGTCAACGCAATGCAAGATAATTGACTATTTGCTGGTGTTCTTTTGTGGTAAGTTTCATGTTATTTTTTTTTTCATTTTGTAAAATTACTATTGTCATTTTTGTATGAATAAAAAATAATTTCAAAGGTTTCGGTCTTATTATATTATTCCTGTTTAAAGTTTGTATGACTTTAAGCATTCATAAATTGATTCAGTTTTCATGATTTTATTTTTGAGTTTTTTTTTTTTTTTGTTTTTTGTTTTGCTGTCATGTACTTGAAAATAATGTCAATTTAATATTGTTGCGGGTTTTTATATTGTGTTTAGGTTTGGTGAAAGTTTAACTATGAAATTCTTGGATAATTTAAAATTTATAAAGAATTTGAAAATTATTTCTATGTAAGCTTTCTTTTTACTCTTAATAATATTGATAAAAATACCACAAAAGAAGTATTTTGAAGTCTTATAAAATTTAATTTTATGATGGATACGTTCAAAAGGTTTTTCTTTTAGAAAAAGGCGGATACGTGGGTATATCCTATAGTATGAAATTATGAATATCAAATTAATTGCAAATTACTTGGTATTACTTATTTTTCTAAGTAAAATATTACATTAAACAATATCAAAAATTAAATATAACCACAATACAAATAAATTTGAAAATTTCTCTTGAAATTGAGTATTTTTATTTTGTTATTCTAAAATTAAATTAATCTTTATTAAATATTTAATCTTTGTAAAAAAAAATCTTAGAAATTAATTTGAATTTTGTTAAATCAAAATTATTTATTAAGAATTTTTTTAATTAGATTTTATAATGTATTTGAAGGTGTCATCCTATTTAAGGGGTTGCTTTATATTATTAGCTAAAGCTTATCCTAAGCCTTATGGTTATTAAGTAAGTATTAAATTTCACGAAGAAATGAAGAAAAAAATCAAAGTAAAAGACAAAAGTTCCTATAAATCGCGGATATATTACCAAGGGATGTATCAAGCTTAAAGAAAGTTTAACGGCTGGGTAGTTCCCAATCTACTTCTACATACGCAGATACCCAAAAACAAATATTGTGTAAGTCATTAGATTGAATGGAGTGTCTATGTATAAAGTAGTGTCCTTTTGGATGTTAAATGGAAGGAAAATGTTATTCGAAAAATTTAGGATGGAAGGGATTAGCGATATTCACATTTGCCACATATTTAAAATATGAACTCATGTTAAATTTTTAAGCCTTCCGTTTTCCTTAGTTTTCCTTACCTTATGTCAAAATAACTTTCTTTGTGTCACGCCATATGATGCGTAAGTAAAATTTTTATTAATAACTTTAATTCAACCCCCTTCATAAAATCCTTTTATTAAATTCCTTAATGATAGTAAATACATATATGTAAACAGTTACTTCGTCAGTAATTGCTTTGTGTGAACAAATTCTTAAGATTTTGTTAAAAAATTTAATCTTTGTTTATGGAATCGGTCAAATAGTCTGTCATGTTACGTCTTCCCCTTAAACAAATTAAATAAAACTTTAAATAAAATTATTAAAATTTCATTTAAAATAATTTTTAACTGTAAAAATTCTATTAAATTAGCTTTGATTAAGTTTTCTAAATTATTTACAGTAATTTTAAAAAACTTATTCTTACAATTTTATACTTATACCACGCCCTTATTTAAAAACTTTATTCAATATTGGAACCAAAACACGTTTTAAAAGTTTTACTTAAACTCATTGAAAATATTTTATTGAGTTTGTCGCCAAAAAGAAGTCACGTCCTGTCGCCCAGACAAATACAAAAATTACTAAGGATATTAAATTTATAAAGAGAATAACAAACGTTAAATTTTTTGAATTTTATTACAAGATTTGTGTATGTTTTCCGTGGTTTTTTTTTTTATTATTATTATTTTATTTTTTTTTTTTTTCACTCCAGTTGACAAAACTCAACGGAGTTTTATGAATGTCCCTTATTACAACTTTTTGATTTTATATATGTCATAAAATCTCTTTTGAACTGCAGAGAGAAATAAAGTAAAAGTTTTTATTTTTTGGCTAACAAATGAGCAACAACAAAAATTAGAGAAAATAATTTTTGTGTTCACTTTGATCTCTCAAGTTGAAACCTGCAGCAGTAATTTCATTGCAGACTTTGAAAAGAAAATAAAAACAAAAAATAAATTTAGATTTTAAATAGGGAGAAATATATATATATATATATGTGTGTGTGTGTGTTTTTTTTTTTTGTATATTTAAATTACCAATCAAAGAGTTCATTGTCGATAATTTAGACAAATTAAAAAAAGGAATAAGAATTGATTGAATAACTTGTTGTTTAGTGACTTTAATTTTGCGGATATCCCGTTTTATGATGTCAATTAATGATAATAATCGAAATTTAAAATAGAAATTTATAATGATTAAAGGAAACAGTATCTTTATTGGTATATTTTTTTTTTGTTTGAATTTAAACCAAAATTTTTAGTAAATTAAATAAAAAATTTTTAAATAGAGTAGAACTGCTGACAATGTTGTTGTTGTTGTTGCTGTTTCTGTACATTTGCAAAGAGTTTGATGAAATTTACCTTCCTTTTTTTAGTTTGATTGTTATTGAAACAATTATAAATATTCAATAGGGTGAAAATTTATCTATTTTTTTATTTATATTATTGATTTGTGCTGGAAGTGCTGAATGAAAATATAAGCAAAGCAGTAGGGATAATAATGCCTAGTTAAAAGTTTCATAAAATGAGAAGTGTTTAAGTGTTCGTTTTATATTGAATATATATATCAAGGTTATACATAACTTTTTTTTTGAAGTGTTAATTCTTTATGCCCCGTTGGGTAAAATTTGCTTTGGTGTAAAACTATTAAAGATTATTGTGCTAAATCGCATCATATTTATACGAGGTGTCTTCGAAAAGTAACCGGAATTTTCGTTTTTTGAAAAAAATAACTATTTATTAGTCAACATTAGTGTTGTCAGCTACAAAATAGTCCCCATTAGTTATTATGAATTTATGCCAGCGCTTCTTCCAATCCCTGAAACACTTCTCAAACTCGATCCTTGAGAAATCCTTTAGTTCGTTCAGTGATGTGTTTATAATGTCATCTATACTTGTAAAACGACAGGCCTTTAAGATTCTCTTTTTTTTTGTGGAAGTAGAAAAAAGTTACACGGTGCCATGTCTGGTGAATATGGAGGTTAGGGTATCGTTATAATTTTGTTTTTGGCCAAAAATTTATGAAAAAGCAATGAAGTATGAGCATTATCGTGGTTATCGAAAGCCATGAATTGTTTTGCCATTAATCCGGGTGCTCTTTTCGGATTGCTTCACGCAATTCCTCCTTTATTAATCAGTTGATCTCGTGACAAGAATTTATGATTCACTATTCCATTGAAATCAAAGAAAACAGCGCTTGTTGAACATTTTTTCGGTTTTCGCAATTTAGAATGTCTCCACTAGGACAATTGAGCCTTAGCTTCGACATCATATGAGTCGCTCAGAAGCCAATGTGAATAAGTCCATTTTTTTATATTTTCTGATTTTTGCAAATTTTAATAGAATAAATAATATATTTCTTAGTCTTGAAAGGATCTACTCATACTTTCATTTTTTTTAGGTCAAAAAACCCTTGTTTTTCACCTGTTATAAAATGTTTCAGTAATTTTGCTTCGTTTTTGACTTCATTTCTGTGCAACTTCCAATAACTGGAGAAAAATTTTTCTGTCATGCGTTTCATATCCAAAACATTTGAGAAAATTTCATAACATGAGCCAACGTCAACGTCATCAGCGAATACTGTGATAAGTGCATACCCCTGTAATTAATCTAGATTTGCATTAACAAAGTTTATAAGCTTATAAGCAGATCACGTGATGTATCAAGTTTCTAAGGGAGAAACAGATATAATACTTAACGATTAATTTTCTCTTTAACCCATTAGAGACAGCACATATTTTTGGAGCCTATCACTACTCATTTTCTGGAATCCTGATGGTCTTGGCTTTGAGTCACTCATTTTAGGAACTAAATTGAAACCTAAATCAAATTTAATTTCTTCACACTTCAAGGATAATTATTGCTTCAAACAAGTCTTGTTCTAACAGCCGCTTCTTCCATACTGACTGATAAGTGCAATTCAAGATCATTGCACACACGGTGGTCTCGAATGGGTTAAAAATATGAGCACATTAGGTTTTATTCATTCCATCACTAATGTACCTAATTTTTTCATTGTTTTGCATTTGAATTTTTGGTATTTCTTATAGTATAAACAGAATCCTTAAAATTATAATTAAACATGAACAAAATAATATGATGTCATGATTTAGTGCAAGGGTGACTTCATAGTGTGTCCAGATCTTTAAAAATACAATTGACAGACAAATTATGAATTAAAAAATTATAATTTGTGATTTTTGTCTTCAAAGAAATTTAATATTCCATTCGTAATTAAAATGTAATCGTCAGACATGATTTTATTTTCTTGTTGACAAAAGTCAAGTATTCCATTTTAAGAATAAATTTCCTAATTAGTTCCATTGGTGTCAAATTTAAATATAATTCATAAGTTGGAACACTTCTTCAATTTTTTGATGGTATTTTGGATAGCCTTAAAGCAAATTATTGCTTTAAAACTCTAAAAAATTTGTAATTCTTAAAAAGTATATATTTAAAAATATTCACCCACTCTTTTACATTTTTTAGTAGTACAAAGATTCCATTTTCTTTTTCTTATATAATTTGAAATTATTTTTAAACTTAATTACCTGTTTTTAATTAAAATTCGTTAAATATTTAATTAGATAGCTGTTAAACAATATTCTGTTTACCTTAATTAATTTTGATAAATATCTTGCTTCAAAATGGTTTTAACTAAATTTTGTGACACGTTATTCCCATACATGGGAATTTGTAAGTTTTTCATGAAAACTATTTTTTTATTTTTGTTGGCTTTCGTCGACTTTGTTTGCGATATAAACAACAACCAAAATCAATTGAAATATCAACAAAGTACAATTTATTCAAACTACGCATTAGATTTATAGAATGGAAAATAATGTCATGAAAAATTTATAGTAAAATTATTTTTAAAAAATGTTAATTTTGGGGGTATCCCTAGAAGAGAAACAACAAATTTGGGAAATTTTGTAAATAAACATAAAAAAACAATTGTAAATATAATTTTAAAGTAATTAACAAATAAAAAACAGCTTGTTTTTTGTGACAATGTTAATTGGAATAAGTTTCTATTAATGGATTCATTAATGGATTGTTGTTGGACAGAACAAAGGATAACAAAGATATTAATTTTTACTTAAGATTTGTCTTCCTCCAGTCTTCCTCCTGGAATGGGTATAACTTAAAGATCATAAAATGAAGCTTAAGTTGTGCTTAAAAATGAGTGGAGGTTATCTTGTTGAAAAATCCTAAGGGACCCAATAATAGAGCATTATGTTTTTTCCTGTTATATTAAATTTTCAAGTTTATGGTAAATATTTGTTTTAGAAATATATTTTGCTTTTAATGAAAATCAATAATTTGTGGAAATTTGTCTAATGGAAATGGCTAAAGCAGAGAAAAGCATAGTACTAAACGATAACCCATTTTCTTTTAACTGTAAAAATTCCAACAAGTAGGCAACAAAATAAAATTTATTCCGAGAATTTTGGAAAATTAAAATTAAAGAAGAAAATTTAGAAATGAAATTTAAGTTTTTAACTAGCGATGATAAAACTAATATCAATTTTCTAAATTAACAAGAAACGTGGATAATTTGTTTTTTTTTTTTGTCTGAATTCCAAATGATGGTTAATTGTGGACTCATCCCTCCGGAAAAAAAGATGCAAAGGCTTTTCACATGCTAATTGTCTGGTTCTAACATCTAGCTTGACCGAAGGCACTAAAAGAATAAATAAAAACCAATGAAATATTAATCAAAAAATGTTTACTATTAAAACTAACAATTTTTATAATTTTTTATCAATATTTCATTTGAGTTTGGGAAACTTCAAAAAAATTTGGAAAATGTGCAAGGCAATAAGGCACTTTTTGCATTCCCACACGTTTTACTACGTTTATTGGGCTTTACGCACATACCTTACGTCTTTGCTGAGGTATATCCTTTTTTTTTTGTAGGTAAAATATTTCATGGGAAATGTGCCCACTGCTGTGCTCACAGCTCACCTGAAGCTGGACTCTCATATTCAAGAATATTAACATTTTGTAAGATTTCTTTTGCAACGTCGAGCCGAGCCGAAATTTAGAAAATGAATATTTTCTCGTTTTCGAAATTGGATGTAATTTTCGAAATAAAACAAAAGCATTCAAAAGGGTCATGTCCATTAGATAGAAAACAATATTTTCTAGTAGATTTTCCCTCTCTTTTCGAGAGTGATCGAATAATATCACTATCACCTTAACTATCATTATCCATTTTATGGATAGGGATCAATGAAATTTGTTTAATATATTAACCTTTATAAATCCAATATGTACAATTAAATAAAAAAGGAAGTTCTATTTAATTAAACTGATTTTACATTTGAATAACGGTATTTATTTAAGAGTTAATATGTACATATATATGTATTTCCAACACGAACAATAATAAAACGTAGCAAGTACTAAGATACCGCAGAAAATTTAGTAAACGTGCGAAGCACTTCATTTTTAGTATAGGAGAAAATTATCAAAGACGGAAATTGCACGTCAAAGTAGCGCAAGAGATTTAATTCTTGATCCTAAATTCACCAGAGAAAACGACAAAAAAATACTTATAACCACTACAAAGCCCAAGAAAGGTTGTCTTCTAAAAAAAACTAAGACTTGTAGTAAAAATCCCAAAAATCTTCATTTCAAAATTTGACGTCTGTTCCTAAAAGGCATTTAAAAAAAGAATTATAATTTAGGATTTCAAACTAAATAATTAGTACAAACTTTTATGCTCTTAAAGAAAAACAGTAATTTCATAAATTGTGAGTGTTTTTTCTAGAAATATTCTTACATTTTACAAGTAGCTAAGCGCGAAAAAAACTCTTAAACTATTAGAATGCTTAAAAATCATTTACTAACATTTTTGCCTTTTCCTAATCAAATTAGATTAAACTATAAATCTTTAATCATATTAATCTCTTACCTCAAATGCTTAATTATTACTCTTCATTAATAAAAACATCAAAAACAAAACCAGAAAACAATTATAAAAAAGAAATCATAGAAAAATTTTCAAGCATTAAATTTTTAAATTTTCTGCTCAATTAAATTTTTATTTTTAAATATCTTTAATCTTTTTTATTTGTTTTTTTATATTTTTTTCTTTTTGTAATTTTTTTTTATAGTTGAAATAATTGAAGCAATTTATCTAAATACTAAAAACACAACAATTAGAATTTATATGATAAAAAATTATCTTCAATGTCAGGCGTAGCTAACAAGTGTCTAAAATGCTTATCAACATTTTTACAGTACATAATTATATTTTTTATTGCTGAAAAACACACACACAAAAAAAGAAGAAAATTAAACAATACTAAAAGTAACAAAATTTCATCCCTGGCCATGACCTATTTTTGTTTTTGTATTTTTTTTTTGTCTTTTGCTTTAAATCAAAAATAAAATAATTATTTTTTTTGTATCACGCTACATTTTTGTTTTACTTAAATCCATTTTTTTTTTTAGGTAATTGAAACAGAAAAAAATAATCAAACACAAAGTTCACGTGCATACCGCACGCTGTAATAGAAAATTTTTTTCTGATAACAAAAAATTACCTAAAGAGAAATTGATTTAATTTCTTTCTGTTTGGTATAAAAACGATAACCAAACAAAATTTCAGTTCTCTTTCTTTCTTTCTTTCATTAAAAATTATAATTTTTATTTAAATTCTGGAGCGCATCATAATTAGAGTATCTATAACAGTTTGGTTGTGCATACTAAAAAGACTTAATTTAATATACACACATATAGATGTATGTATATAAGGAAATGTAAACAAATTAAATTCTTAGTATTAGTAGGATTACGGTAATCAATCAATTATTTGTTGTTTTTTGTTCTCATCACGTTCAAGTTCAATTGTGCTACTTTATTTCAAGGGTAAACCTAATGATAAGAAAAGCAAAAACAAAAGAAAATAATTTTGTATGGGAGGTGGCTCTATATGCATTTAATTGTTTATTGCTAGAATTTTTCTACTTATCCCATTTGTAATATTATAAACAAATTACCGTTAATCTTAATGTATTTGAATTAAATAAAATTAATGAATAAAAGAAAAGGTATAAAAAATTATTCTTTTTTCTTTTGACTTCATAGAAAAAGGAATTTTGATTTACATAATGGAAATTACCTTTTTGAGCCTGATATCTTTTGTACATATATCTTTTTTTTCCCTAAAAAAATTCTCCCTTTTCTGAAAAATAAAATCAGTTAATTTAAATTAAATATTTTGATAGAAGTGTGAAAATTGACAGCTTGAAAAGGTATTTTTTTTCTTTTTTTTGTTGCTGTTGTAATAAAAGGATCCGTTTTTATTGTTATTCAAAAGAAAAATTATGTAATTTTGAATAAAAAACAAAGTCTTAAAAGTAAAAATGAAAACAAAAGAAGAAAAAAACACAAAATATTCCAACAAGGAAATATCAAATTTTGCATATATGGTGGTTGCGTTTTTTCTTGTCTAAACAAGCAGCTGCGTTAAAAGTTGAATAAATTTCGTAAGAAATTTGCAATAGAAGTCGCCTGCCACTTTTTTCAATAATAACAAACACCTTAGAGAAAGTATTTTTCGCGATAAAACAATTGCATTAAAAATAATAATAACTAAAAAACTACAACATTAGTTAAAAAGAGAAAAAGCTAAAAAAATAAATAAATAAATAAATTAACAGAATTCATATAAACCTGTTGAACAGACCCAATAGACACGTGTGAAAGAAATTTTTAAGGAAGGCGCATTTAACTGAAGGCCTCAATTAAGTTTTTGGTGTTTTTATCATTTTTTATTTCTTCATTTTTTTCCTATTTTTTGTATAATTTTTTTCTTCATTTTTTGAATTATTTTTCTTATTTTTTGTATCATTTTTGTGTTCCAACTTGTCCATTTTACCCATATCAGAAACATATACTATTTTTTTTCTTGGCTTTACTTTTGTAATTTTTAAATTCTTTAGGTATCAAAATGTCAGAATTTTTTAATTTGTTGCTGGCGTGCAAAGGGCACATTTGTAGCGTTGTTTTGTGTTTTTTATTGTTGTTGTTTTTTTTTTTTGGTAAAAAACCACCAAAATGTCTAATTTAAGAACATCCCTGTTGAAGGAATTATAACCTCAAATTTGTTTTTTAATTTTTTGTTTTTAAATTTTTTTGATATTGGAGTCATGTAATTTTTTACTATAGTAATTCGTTAGAAAAAATATTTACGTATTCTTTTTAGTTTGTAAGGGGAATTTTTATTTTTTGTTTAATGATTGAGTAACCTTTTAATTCCGGTATCTCTTAAGTTTTCCTTAGGCCTAGCGGCATTAACATTCCTTTTGAAATTCAGTTAGGTTTATATCCAACTAAATATCTAATGATATAAAATTTAACCAACATTATGTAACAGCCTTGAATTAATTTAAGACCCTTATTATAATTAGCAAAAGAGAAGTATAGTGAGAAAAATGTAGGAAAATAAAAAATTGGAAGTAGCACCTCAAATCCAAGTATAAATTCTACAACAAGTTGTTAGCTGGTAATTTAGGTGTAAATTTATGTTTTTAGACATTATATATTTATTGATATATGTATATGCATATATATCTTTAAAACCACATTCATTGTTACCACATAGATACCATAGAGGGCATTGATTCCAGAAAACTATATTATAAAAACATCGGAAATATGTGGAGGCTGAAAATTTATTAGGGTTTATTGTTAGACATTTTAACATTTGTCTTATTATGACGTGATGTTAATTTTATTGTTAATTTTTGTTGACATTGAATTTATGCATCTTTGATTAATCTTTTTTAAGGGTTAATATATTTTATAGTTTGGTATATTTTCTCGCCAAAGTTTAAGTGAAATGAAAAATGAAAATTATTCTATTAAATATTGCTGAATTATTTATATAAGAATATATATGTGTTGGAGTATACTAGTAATTACATTAAGTACCGTTATCTTATGTTTATGATACCATAGTGCTTGGCGTTTTGTCAATTGACTTGAGGGGTTAACCCTTACTTAACGATTAAATCTTTAAGATTAATAACCGTGTAGGCAATTAAACTTGAGGAAACCTATGCGTGGAATTATCATAAAATAAAACTTAAATACTTTTGTTTTTATTTATTATATTTATATAAAAGTGAAAAACTATTTTATTTAAAAACTTTAAATCACAATGAAATTAAGATAAAACAAACAAAATTCTTGATATGATAGAAAAACACAGAAAAAACTTAACAAAATATTTAAATTCACGACAAATAATAATAAAATATTGCTTCTTTTTTTGTAGAAATTATTTACAAATAATAATTTTAAAGTGTGTGATACTTTTCGAAGGAATCTGGATAATTTAAAGCCATTTAACATCCTTTACATTGTCAATTGGTTTGTGTTTGCCCCAAATATGACTTTTTTGAAGAATTTTGTTTGTTATTACATAAAGAAAGTGCGTTCTGGAAAATAGACCCAATTCCTAGCTTATAATATGCTCTACATTTCCATCTTTGTTATATAATTTTTTCTCTGTGTTTGTAATGTTTGCATTAGACTGCTTTGCACTAAGGATGTAGATATCTCTTTTATATCACGGCATTTCAAACACAGTAAACCGCGAGAAGAACGCCCTTAAGAATTCATTTTGTTGTTTAGTTTTGTGGCAGAGGTCATAATTTAAATTTTTATTAAACTAGTAGGTTTGTCAGTTACGGATTTGTCAAGCAAGCCATGAAAGTAGTCTCTCAGTAAATTTGTTTTTAAATAAGTTAAAAAAAAAGATTTTTGTTAATCAAAGAATTAAATGTTAAAAGTTTAAATATTGTAGACACGGGACAAAGCCTTAATAACCAGTGTGAGGCTGCACTGGCGTGTCTGATTATAAAGAGTTATTTAAATTATAAATTGTAAATAAATAAAATGTTGTAAATTGAGATGTCTATTTATATTTATCTTGGAAAATAATATAAAATATAAAGAGTGATAAATCACGAATTATTAATGAAACAAGTCCTTCTGGCATGTTTTTTCTGCTTCCACAGTATTGGTTCCATTTTTTTTTATGAATTCGAGTCCAAAATTTGAAGACGAATACCAATTATTGAGAAGAAGAGTGTATTCTTTACCCAAAAATTGTTCCACCATCTCCATTACTCTAGTTTCAGAAGAAGATATTTTTTTGGTACTACATTTATCTTGACCAACAAACATCTTAAAGCTTAGTCAGTATCCTCATCCCTGAATCACATATTTTACAAAATTTTACTCCATATCGAGATCTTTTAGATGGAATGAACTACGAATTGGATTTAATAAAATGTTAAAATGTAGTTTCAACTCTGATCAATTGCGCTTTAGCTAAAATATATGTTTTAGAGAATATTATTATTAATCATTATATAAAATTACCAGAGATTTTCCGTTGGTCATTTCAACTAAAGCGATGAATTTTATGGCATCCAGTAGAGCAAAACATAATACTGTATGTCTGGAGAATAGTCGCGACTGAACTTCTAAGGTAGAGGGTATTAAAAGTGGGCTAAAATGCAGAACACTATAAAGGACGCCTTTCAAACAGAAACTTATAAATTTGAAGTCAGAGTTAGCTCAGGAAACATTAAATTTTCGTATAATATTATAATTGATCAAATGAACAAATATTTTTTTTGTACTATCAAGGTTTAAAGTTTGAAAAAGAATCCCTAGGAATGGTAAAATTAATTTGATAAAACTTAAGAATTCACCCGAACCCCTTTTGAGTTGTGTGTCTGCTTCTATTGCGTTTTTTCACCACTTTTTTAAAAAAAATACTCTACTTTGCTTTTGAAGCGTGACAAAAGTATTCAGTTTAGTATTATATAAAAGTAACAATTAAACTTTTGTAGTGTCCTTCCCAGCAGAAACTGTATGCTCTATTCTCTTCTCATAATAAAAATATCCCTAATTCTAAAAACCTTTACAAAAATTTCATTTAAACTATTTCGAAACTCATTCGCATACCTTAAGTTTTTTTTTAATTATAATTTGAATACTATAAACAAACAAGTAAAATAATTTAAAAAATATTCAAATGTAAAGTTGAGAAATTGTGGAATTTTAATTTAAAATGTTGAAATATTTTTTAATCAAACGAAAAAAAAAAGAAAAAGAAAACCAAAAAGACATCATGTAATTAAATTTAGAAAGATATTACCAAAAATTGTATAAAGGATATACACTCAAAATGATAATTTACAAAAAATAATTAAATAGATTTTACATTTATAGAAAAAGGATTCTCTTTTAAGTATTTTGATTGAAAATGTTTGTGTAGTAAAATTAAATTTGCTTTAGGCTAAATGATAATTAAAAATATTTTCCCTCTTGACTTATTACAACTTACATAGACAGATATAACTCTGAAAATTGTATTTTACACCTGTAGGGGATAGAAAAAAATAATGGTAACCCAGTAAATGGATATGAAAAATAAAGTAGCAAAGACATTGCTTCCGAGAATATTTAGATTAGCAAAGAACAAAATAAATTGCATAAAACTAAACTAAAATTTAATGAAAAGAATTTTCTTTTCTTTTATATTTCAGGGTATACTACCCTTTAAATATTTTGTAGTTGATTATAAAGTGATTTGTTGCATTGCAATTCTTTGGAAGTAAATTAATGCATAAATTAAAAAGAACAAAAACTCAATCCTTTTTCAAAGAAGAGCCTGAAAAGAAAATTAATTGATTTAATTATAGTTTTTTGTATACTGAACTTTTATTTAAAAATAAACCCTTAAGGAGGTAAAGTTTTTAATTTAAAATTAATTTGATTTTTTTGTTTTGTATATTCAATAGTATCCTTGATTAACTGGATCAATATTTTAACTTGTCTGGATAAATACTTCTGTGTAAGATGGTACTTGATTTTTTGTTTCTTCTTCTTTTTCCTCTTTTCTTTAAGTACCATTCAAGTCACCAAAGATTTTTTTATCAGTTGATATTTTGGAAATTTGGGTCGTTAGTATCCCGTATCAACCACACTCTGTGATATGCTTTGATTTCTCTTAAAGGAACACTTAGTTGTATTTAACACATTTTTGAAGGTGTTGTGGAACTTTTAAAATTAATTTTAACATGGGAATCGGAATCAATTAAACAGCCTTTATTACATTAGATTTTTCTTTGTTTATTTCTTTATCTAAAATATTGTAATTGCTTCTTCTTCGTTAATTACTTTGATAATATCCACGGTTATTGTAATATTTCAAGCTGGAATTATAGCATTCGATTTCTTAAGCTTATTTTCGTTATCTGAAGTCTCTTGTAGTCAGAAATTAGCTTAGAAACTTTTGTTTGTTTGTAACTGTGATCTTTGCCGGCATTCTTTTTTAGATGTTACAAAACTTAGTGAAGTTTTATTATTTAACAGAAGAGACAAATTCTATGGTTTGCCAGACTTACCTCGGGATGTGAATACGGCTTATTGATTAAAAGGCCTGACTTGATCTGTTAAGTGTAGGGCTGCAGTCTGTAACATTTCCAATATCTTTAAAAATGTTGAGCTATAAAAATGCTCTTAGGCTGTTAATAAATTTAATTCAAAAAATCTATTTTAATTTTATAGTCACCAATAGAGACCAACATTTAAAGTTTTGGCCAGAATCGGCTGGTCTTAAATATTTTCATAGGAACCAAAGAATAGTGAAAACATTCACTAAATTTGTTTAAAGCAAGTTTATTTTTTATAGTACTTGAAATTAACAAAATTAACATAAAAGTCAAAATTGTCAAAATAATAACTTTTGTTTTTTATTTTTATATTTCTAGCATATAATGGATCCAATCACAAAACTCTAGTATGAACGAAAAAATTTTCTTGAGACACGAAGTGTATAAAAATTCGATTAGAAAAACAAGTACCAAAAAAAAAAATTTTTAATTTATTCATATAAAAAAAACAAAAACAGAAAAAACACATTTCTTTAAAATAATTAAAAAGATAAACCCAAAAATTACATTAATAAATATGGAAAGTGCAACATTTGATGATGATCTACCACCAGAACCACGTGATGGTTGGCTTCTTGTACGAATTCATGTACCCGAATTAAATGTTTATAAATGTTTACAATTTCCAGCCGATCGGGTTGTATGGGATGTTAAACAGCAAGTTTTGGCATCATTACCAAAGGTAAGTGATTTTTTTTAATAAACATTTCTTTTAATTAAGAATAAAATAGCTCTCAATGTTTTTCTTGTTGTTTGTTTTTTGTTTTATGGAGAAGTTTTTGTTCCTTGAAATAATTTTTGGTTTACTGGAAGTGGATTTTTTCTAAAAAATTAAATAAAACATCCAAAAATTTTGAACTGACACAAAAGAAAAAAGCTAATCATTCTTAAACAAAAAGAAGAACGTTAATTAAAAACGAAAACAAGTTTGGGAACTTCTGAATTTAGATATTTTGAACAAAAACTCAAAATAGCACTAGATATAAATTATTAGGGATTTTTTTTGCAAACACATCTGTGGAACTAACTCTTTTATTCAGAAACGATACTGTAAATCTTGGAGCATTGGTTCCTTTAAACTTTAAGGGGGTGTTCTCGTTTAAACACCTGAATTTTGGGTGTTCTTTCGTATACCATAAAAAAAACCCAGTAAATATTTTTTAGTATCCATTTCTTTTCTTGTTATTTATTGATATCTTAAGAGTATAAAATTTTAATAATATTAAAATCAAAATTAAAAAAACGGCAGGCCGGCAAAGTGGTTCGGTTCACGAAAAAATAGCGTTTCCTAGTATGCAGGGTTTCAGTCCTTCCAGTGATCAGACAAAAAAAGGTTGTTTTTAATTCTTCAAGAAGGATGTCCTTGTAGTCCGAAACAGTTGTTTTGAAAAAAAAGTTTTTTTTCTGTTCTTTTCGCCTTTCGGAGTATTTTGAAAATATAAAAAAAGTTTACTAAAAAAGTCTGCGTAGTGCGATAATCTATAGAAAAGCTCTTTCCCAAATTTCAAGTGAATCGGTTACGTAGAACTTGAGATACCATGCACACAGTTTCGAAAAGAATGCGTTTAAAGTTTGAGATCAAACTTCGCGCAGTGTAATTTGGGCTGCCAACTGGTTTTTTCGACCCGTCATGAGCAGTAACTCCGATAATTATTCAAAAAAACCCTTTTCGGAACATTTATTTGTTAGAGGAATAAAATATTGAAAAGATCGATTTTTTTGAATTTTTAAACGAGAATACCCCCTTAAGTTTTAGTCTGGTGTCATATATTATTCCTATGTTATATAATTAACCCTTTATCTACCGCATTATGAAGTTGAACATTTTTGAGTGCACAGAATTCAGAACGTCCTCGATTCGACACAAATTTTGGCCAATGGCATCCTCTATTTTGTAACGAACGTCATTAGAAACAGACAAGTTACCTTTTCTTCTCCTTTGTGAACAAAAAATGCCATTTCTAGCATAGCAAAAAAAAACCTATGCCATAATTTTTTCGATTCCCTGTCCCTATCATAAATAGCACGTAACATGTCGGCTTTATCAATTCAATGGGTGCGGTGCCGTCATTTTTGGTACCATCTGTAAGTCTCCTTAGGACTTTGCAAGTGTCTTAGCTATGATAATTCGAAAGAAAGTGTACGGATCGATTGTCCTTCCATTTGAAGAAGGATATTCCTTGATCAGATATTTGATAATCTAAGTCCCCTCGTTTCATTTTTTTAT
This sequence comes from Acrocera orbiculus, assembly GCA_947359355.1. Taxonomy (NCBI): domain Eukaryota; kingdom Metazoa; phylum Arthropoda; class Insecta; order Diptera; family Acroceridae; genus Acrocera; species Acrocera orbiculus. The sequence goes on from OX375758.1 coordinate 7,669,902, forward strand.
CATCTTCAACACTACGTGTACTGGCGGTACTTATAACTACCACCGAATAAAGCGACCGTTGATCACATTACATAATCTGTTATTTTATAATGATTGGGTAAATATTATTCGAAGACAATATAGAATGAATAAAAAAAATACAACACTTACCTTTGCTTTGATATTATATATTTATATTAAAGAAAAGATAAGAGTAGCAATCTGTACAAAAATAGCAGCAAGAGAATACAATGTTCGTTCGAAAAAGTTTTCTTCCTTGCAAAATTAATAAGCCTAGAGCGACTACTTATAAGTACCGTCAGTAGATAAAGGGAATTATATCATATTATTAAAACCTAATTTCATCTGCATTAAATATTCAGGGTATTCACATTGAGGTCATCATTCAATTTCAGAGGGTAAGCGGAGGTGAAATGTCAGACGGAGTTTCGCAAATTTCGAAAAAATTTTTTACCCCTTCCTAAGGCAGAAAGATTTCTGCCTCATGCTTGGCATCTTACTAATACTTACTCACTTTATATTACTTTCTGTAATATGCGAATACCCCCAATTGTATCTCATATTATATTAAGCGCAACGTATCGGCCACTTCTGCAATTTATCATTCTTTTATTAATTTACTTAAGTTTACTCAAAAGTCTTGAATAAAACTTGCTAAACAAATAAAATCTTGTTCATTTCAAGCGGGCGAACAATATCTTTAGCTTATATTGTGCTAAAAAATTGGTTCACTTATTGGTACATGATTTTTCCTTTGATATTTAACCCCTTACTTGGTACACTAGGGTGTAATACACTCCATCTCTTTATTTCCCTCAATTTCAAGTCTTTTAAAATATTTTTACAACAAAAAAACTAAATTTTAAATGATTAAAAATTTATTCGTGCACACAATTCAAAAATTTTTTTGGAGATATTCTAAACCTATAGAAGTTGTATAATTTAATTTATTCCAATAACAATTTTTATTACTCAAAAATAACTTTTGTGTTTTTGTTGTTGTTGTTGTTGTTGTTTCTGGTTATCTCATTTAATAATATATTGGCCAAAATTACCGTAACTGTTATCATAAATTACAAAATTTTTTAAATAATTCAATACGTATTTACGTCATAAAAGAAAATGTCTAAAATAAAAATACCGTTAGATTTTTCATATTGACAAATTTCGCTTTAAATTCAATGGTTTTAATAGGGATTTAGTGTCAAAGTTCATTGCAATGGCAGGTTATACAATTTAAAACGTGACACATCATAAAATACAATCGCCAAATTTTTTGTTTTTTTCTTGTGTTTTTTCTTAAAGTTGAATTTTATATAACAGTCTTGTTTGATAATTGATTCACCAGAGAGACCCAAATTATATTTAATAATAATAATAATAATAATAGTAATAAAAAAACAGTTCACTGGGAAAATATTTGAACCAGTTATGCAGTTGTTATTGGTGTCCCTGGAATGCATATAATTTTTTCTTAAAGATGTTCATTAGCCAATATTTGATTGAAGTTATCTTAAGTACAGTTTTTTTTTTATTTTGTTTGAATAAAAGTTAATAAAACAAGTTTTAATTATATTCAATTGGTGTTAATGGATTCTGTGTTACTTTCTAAAAGCAAATATATGAATTTTGAAGGTCTGATATTGAAGTTTTTTTGGACGTTCAAATAGCTTTTTGTTGGTTTTAACGCTTTCATGTCAATGCGTGCGCTTCTATCTTTTAGATTAGATTGACATATCTATATATGCACATGTTTAATATATATATATATATATGTATATGCTTAAAAAATATAGTGGCTGCTACATTTTAGTGGCTTTCACATTAGATAAGAAGAATATATTTTGATCTAATGTAGTATTACTTTGTTCTTTTTAATTGTCGTTCGATAGATTTTTGTGTACATAGCTCATAAAAGAGAGAAAGCCGACATAGCAGGCTTATTATTTTGTTTTTGGGTATTTAGTTCATGGGAAAATTAAAGTAAAAACAATATTACTATGTTCTAATTTATTTGCGTAATTAGATGAAAAGTTCATTGACATAAACCACATTTCGGTATTAATTGAAGTTTTTTTTATATAAAAATTGACCGACAAAGAAATAAAACAGTTATCTATGAACATTTTTTTTTTTTTTGTTTTTAATCATTATCAAATATTTCTTTTTATGTTTTTTTTTAATTGTAGTCAAGAATAAATAAGTAAATTCTTTAATAAGTAATAAAAAGAAAATTATGTTTCATGCGATTTTTCTTAAATAATTTTTTAATAAAAATATTTTGTTTGAAGTATTTTTTTGTTTTTGTGTCGGAGTGTACTAATATCTATATTGATGTCTTTTTTTTATTAAAAGTCCTTTAAGGATGTGATCTCAAATTACTTTCAAAGTTTTTATATACATATTTTTGTGATTTTAAGTAATTTTTTCCATTTTTATGGGATATAATAAGACTTACCATTCAAATGTACGACATCGATGAGTCCCAAGATCAAACACCCTGAAAGTTGATTATATGAGGACCAAGGAAATAAGCATTTGGGATTAGTCATTGGCCCGAAAAACCGCTTTTCTGTAGTAGTAATCGTAGAAGAAGTAATAGTATAGTTATAGTAGTTTTAGTACGTGTAGTACTACTAATAGTAGTTAGTACCACATCGCTTTGCAACCAATATCGGTCTATTGTTTTACAGGATAAACATGCTTTGATTGAAATTTTATCCATAGCTTTTTTGCCAGGGTCAGGATATCTTTCAAATTGAGCTTCAACTTTCTTATATAGGACACATGATGGATTTAGAAAATGCCTGGCTCTCATTAATATCAAGACCCCATAGTCAAATATTAGGAGGCGTCTGAATTCACTTCGTGGCAGAATCTGTAATTCAGAGTGGTTGACTTTTCTAATTTATAATGGACCTTGTGAAAAATAGCGTGTCCCATGATATAACATGTTTTTAAAGGATAAGAATTTCAGTGTTAACAAGAAACGCTTTTTTCGTGATTTTTTGTTTTATAAATTTATTTAAAGCTTTAGTACATTATTAAGCATGACTTTATCAACATTCTGTAATTTTTTTAATTAGAGAATATCTACAAAAAAACCGGCGACACAGCTTTTGCAATGACGTCTTTAGAAAGGGATGATTTTTGGTATTCATTGTTTCTCAGTTGAAAATTACCTGAAATTAAAAACCCTTAAAATCTAGCAAAAGTATTAACTTTGTCTGATTTTTTTGTTGTTTTGTATTTAAAAATTGTTGATGCTCATTTAAAGGAAAGAAAGATTGCTATTTTGGACGAAAAATTCCACCATTTTGTAAGTATAAAACTTCCTTAATGTAAAAAAAAAAATTCTTAAACTTAACCTTTGGGGGAGGTATTTTATATATATAGAAATTGTGTACTAAATTTGAAGTGAATCAGTAATGTAGTTTTTAGATGGGGGTGAACAACGACTTTAAAAAAATAGTTTTGAAAAAAATTTGAATTTTAAAAAATAAAAACGAATGAATGAATCAGACTAACCAGTCAACAATAGTCCTCCTCCCTCGCCCCTCTAAGAACATTCTGTCCAATTTCTTTCCTCGCCGAAATTTTCTTTCTTGTGCCTGAAAACGCTTTGGACTCTATTAAGTCAGCAGATTGATTTCATAGCTTGCTATTTAAGTTACTTAATCAAACATTTTTCCTGACTATTTTACTTCCTTATGATTTTCTTTATTTACATCATATACCTAAAGCTCATATTAGTGTCATTTTGCTTCTTTTATCCAAGAACTGACAGTCTCATGCTACTTTTTATAGTTTAAATTATATCAAAAGTTATGTCTAAACATCATAAGGCTACTTTTTTTACGATTATATTCTTCTGGAGGCCTTAGTTTCGACTCAACTAGACAGAAATTGTCATTTGTCAGGCTTTTTCTGCTTAAATAAGAGTTTCAAAGTAGATGACGTTAGCTTAAAGTGGGTCTACACAGAGCAACTCACAGCAGAAACTCAAAGCGAAACAAGTTATTTTTCATACAAACTCACAGAATCGCTGTGAGTTGCCCTGTGTAGACCTACATAAGCCAATATCAAAGAACGGGAGTCAATAATTTCAATGCAAATTGAAAAATTTACTACTAAAAATACAACATTTTAAAAGTATAAAAGTTGACCTTCTATATTGTCCTATGCGAAGGATTAATGAAGTTTTTTTTCTCGTGAAATGCCAATTTTTGTTGTTGTCTAATTAACTTTGTTGTCTTTTTATTCTTAGTTTAGAAGCTTTTACATTTGTATATTTTTGTAAAAATCTCAACCTTTCACATTTATTCAGGTTTATTTACATGTATCAAAATATCCTTTAGGATAAATCTGTGTCTAAAAGAGGACAATTACCTAAATTTTCTGGCACTGTTTCCATACCATTTATTTATTTTTATTGGTTATCATTATATTCCTTTGCCAAATAGTTTTTTTTTTTTTACCATTTGTCCTTCCTATTTGTGTAGATTCCTTTAACTTTTGCTTGCTTTTTTATGTTTGCTTGCGAAATCTAAAAATCTACACAGAAAACAGATTTAACTTAATAAATTGGAAACTTGCCAAATTTTTTTAACAGGTTTATATAAATTGACATAGAAAATAATTATAAAAAACGGTTTATTTTATTGACTTATAGGTGACAAATAAATTGTTCAATATGAACTGAATTTTATGTTAAATTACTTAAATTTTACGGTAGTCAGTCACGACTTGATAGCCTAATTTCCCTTAAATTTATTTCATTAAGAAATTTTCTTTATATTATTTATCTAGAAATAATTATTTTTTATCATCAGGATCTCAACCAAGTGAAATATTTTCATTGAAAAATATATCTTGTGCCGCTAGGCATAAATATTTAAGAATGAAAAATTTATTTGATAACCTTGTAATTAATTTTGGAATTCAATAAATTGTGGGTGTATTTGTTATAGGTAAAAAATTAATTTAAAAAATAAAGAAAAAAATGCTTAAAGCGTTCTGGTCTTAATCAGAACAATTGTTTTCCTTGAAAATTTTCTTATCAAGGAAAATTGTACAGTAATCAAATTCAAATAAAATTTTATAAACTTGAAATTTTTCAATGAATTTTGAACCCTGGAAATATTATTATTGGTTTTTTTGTGTTCTTGTTGTTGTCTTTAATTGTTATTAATATTTTTCAATACATTATTAGATGTAACAAAGTTTTGAACATCAATTAATAAAAATGCTACTATTTATCAACAATTAAACAAAAAACAAAACAAAAAGTTGAAACATAAATGAAAAATAGCAATTTAAAAATAAATCAAATTCAAATAATTCCTTGGCCTGTAATTTGCTTTTAAAATAAAAACAAAAGCAATAACAATAACAGTAATTAGCACTTAAGCTTTTAATTTATTTTGTTATTTTACTTGATTTTATTTTATTTTTCTTCTCATTTTTGGTTACAATTGTAACGGAACAATAATTATATTGGGATCTTGTGATGATGAATTTGGCTTTTAAACATTTTACAATTGGTATTAACTTAAATCAACTTTAAATGGACAAAAATATTGGTGTTGTGTGTATGATATTATATGGATTCAAGGTTGCCTTCTGGTTTAGGGTAGGTGTGCACATTTCTATTGTGCATGCTTAATTTGATTTTAATAAATTAGTTAACAGAGCATGTATGCATGTGATAATTGTTTTTGTTTTTGTACATTATGTAATTTTTCTTTTATATTTCAATTTTGTTGTTAAATATTTTTTTTATACATTTTTGTTGTTGTCAATTTTTAAATTGATTTTTTGAGATTTATTCTGGTTCTGAAAAAGTGTAAAGGAGGGGGAGTAAAGAATAATGGTTGAAAGTTTTTTTATGATTTTTTTCAGAGATATGGTTACAGTAAATATGTATATTGAATAAAATTTTGCAAATTATTAACCCATTTGTATTATAAGCGTATATAAACGCATAATTTTAATGGTCACTATAACGCGGCTGCGTTTGGTATTAACTCCAAATATTTAATTAATAAAAAAACAAACTTCCTAATGCCATACGCTTAGCGTATGGGACGACTTAGCACAGTAAAAATGGAAAGTTTTCCTAAATACCAGTCGGAGTGGACTCACTAGTATATTGCTGTTTTCATTGACAGAAAGCAAAATGCCAATTCCTTTGATCTTCTTTGAAAAACTGACAAGCTAGCGCTAACTACTCACTAATTCAGGCTATATACCAATTCAATAGAGACCAACGGACTCATTAGCATTTAGTGCTAACTTTTGTGCCGCTAATACCCTTTCTGGACTGACGCTGTATACATGCTTGTACATCTCCTTAAAAAAAACCGATTCTTAACAAAAAAACCGTGTACAACATGGCGGCTTATTAAAACATATGATCGGAATGTCTACTCGGATCTGTCAATCAATTACTATTAGGATATATAAATCACTGTTAAAATCACTAATCTATATTGTAATTAATCAAAATATACTTTTAAAATAAAACAAACTAATATACTTACAAATTTGCCAACATTTGCATTATAATTTTGACATAAGCCCATACGGAATTTTAATTTTCATTTGGTACACAATTTTAAAATTCACAATAAATTTGAGATTTTCGCGGAGTACAGCGTTTTAAAGGCTGTACTGAGTACACGATTCCAACAAGTGAAGTACATGATTTTTCCATACAAAGTGTCCTTTTTCGAGCTGTGTACACGCTTGTGTTAAGGAAGGGTATAAGCTCTAGTGAGTTCTAGGCATAACAGCGTAAGATTACAGAGACAAGCACACTAATACTGATATCTGTTACTCTGCTTGGATGTAATGATGATTTGTTACTTTACTTCTTTTTGTTATCTTTGCAATCACTATGCACAAGTTGAAATTAAAAATGGAAATGGTGCTAATGATCATGAACTTTTAAAACATCGGTGCGAGAAAAATGTGTTCTATACCCGATGCGAAATATTTTCCATACATTATAATATGTCAAAAGTCGATTTTCTCATTCACGCGGTAACTTTTCACCGAGACAAAGTTCTACGTCAGGTACGGAAAGTAAAAGTAAGAGTAAGACAAGAATTTCTTAAAAATAAAAGAGAATATTTTGTAGTTGTTAACCTTCCTAGTATTAATAAGAATCTAGTATCAAATAAGATTGATTATTCTTCGTAGGAAAATTCGCAGGTAATTGCCATATGAGCTGGAATTGTCGAATTTAAAATTTTAAACGAAAAAACACAATATTTAATAAGCTCTTAATCGGCGACAATTCTAAGTTCTATATAAAAAGGCAGCATTTTTTCGCTTTTACTATTACAATGCAATTCCCAGAAACTTCAGAATTTATTAAAATACTTTCTGACTTTTATAACAAAAACAAAAAATCATTTCTACCAAGACCAATTATGTCTTATACTAAATTTTCTTCTACTTCTATTAAATTTGATATAATAGCATTGAATAACTGTCAAGAAAAGAAGTATTGACATTTACAAGGAACAGTTATAAATCTAATGAACTTTTCGTAGAAATATCTAAAGAAATTTTCCAATTGAAAATTCACATTAATTTACATATTTTTTTATTTATGTGTTTTTAATTTAATTGAGATTTTTATCAGATTCATTTTCTATAAGGCTGAAATGTAAAATAATTCTATTTAAATATATACAAGAAAAAAATAAGTTCACTGACCATCGATTTTTTTGGTTGTACGAATATTTTAGAGGATATAAAAAACAAAAACAAAAAATTTAACTAATTTATTTTTGCTTTGTACTAAGAAAATATTTTAATTTATTTATAGGAAATTCTTTTATTATAAGCAATAAAATTGTAGATAACAAATTGTTTATTGTTTTTTTCCCTTTTTTTTTAAAAAAAAATATGCTCGTCTTTATTTGTTATTTTACGCTTATTCAATTTTCTGAAATTTAAGTTTAGTGAACTTCTATTCAAGGCCTGAGTTAAGTTTTTTGATTTAGTCCTAATTGGGCAAATTTTATCGTCCCATTAGAGGGAATTAAGGCCAGGATTAAAGTTGTTTTATTAACGAATTTATAGAGAATATTAATGTTAATACGTTAATCAATAAGGACCGAGGATAACTTATAAAAATAATTTTATTTAGTTTTTTTTAAAGAAATTTGGCCTAATTGTTTAATATATTTTCTCTAACCGCGGCTATATTTTTATTTACCTCTAAAATAGCCCTCAGTTTTGACAATGACTTCTAAATTTTAGTTAAACTCTTCTCCTAGAGCAACATTTTATGATTAACGACAAGAAATTATTCCCTTTTAGCCAAGTCTAGTGATTGTGGTAAATATGAAAAATGGCTTGAAGGTGGATACTTTGCAATTTCGTGCATTGTCTTGTTGAGACAGCGTTATTTCTTTCTCCTTCAGACTAACCCTTAATGAAAGATTGCATTTTCTAAAAACCTTATGCTACCTTCTGTATAAAAAGTACCCAGATTTTTTTAATTTAAATAAACTTCATTAAAAGAAATCGATAAAAATTTCATTTCCTTAAGTACTAAACAAACTATCAATAAGATCTATTAATTCAATCTCAAAACTGTTCTGCCAATTTTACTATGAATAAATTCTTGGAAAAAAGGATTTCCTTTAAATTCTGTATTACAAAACCAAATTTGTTAATGTTGTATATTCAAGGTTCAATCATATGAACCAGAAAAATTATTCAAATTGGGGTATGAAGTTGTCCTGTTCTGGACAGAATTTGACTTCTATCACTGGCAATGATATTGTAAATATAAAGAACAATACGTACTTGAAAATTGTTGCTGTATTGTTGGCTTGAGGGTCAAGCATTAAACAAAATGACGGTTCATTGAATTTTAACCAATTTTTGTTGCATTAGATACGTCAATATTAATTTGGTTGGAAAGAGTGATGAATTTTTCGCAAAAAGTGGTCTTTCAAGACATGATTAATTAATTTAAACCATCGACCGCTAACTATTTTCACCTGATTTTGCATTGAATGATTTTATCTTTTTCTTTAACACGTTAAGAATGGCGCAATTTTTTCTATTTCGCTTTCTCGGACGACAGTAAAAATCGTACTTTGGTTTATCTGGCGGCGTGGCACCTTGCACAAAATGTTTTTTTTTAGCAAAACTGTAAAAAACTATAGCAAAAATGTCAAAATCTGATTTTTTCATTCACAAGCTGACTTCTCACTGAAACAGAATCTCACTTCAGAATTAAAAACATGATTAATAATTATTATAATTATAATTTTGCAAACGAAAAATACAAAAGAGACAAAAACAAAAATAGGTTCTGAAAATTCTGTGAGAAGACACGGAAAAAAATGTCTGGTGTTAAGAATTACATAATGACCTCTCCTAAATTACCTTTTTAATCAATGACAATATTTACACGATCATTTTTTTGTTTTTCAATTTGATAAATTGCAATTCAACTAAGAATATTTTAGTATTTCATGATCAATTTTTGATGTTAGATTTAATGTAAGGAAACGACTTTTAAAAATTAAAGAACAAAAAAAAAATTACCAATATAAAATGATTTTAAGACGACAATCACAAGGTCATACTGATAAAATTTCGATTACCTAATTCGAAAGTTATGTATTTTCCACAAAAATTTTATTTGTGGTTAGTCTTCTACAATGATTTCCGTTCACTATTTAGCTTTTAAATGTTGTTCTCCTTGATAGACAAGATGCTTTTGATAACATAAAAAAATAACAAAATATTAAATAAATAAAATAAGAATCTATTTCCGTAAAATATTACACATTCGTTGGTAACAATATAAATCACATAGCAATTAAGAGATAAATTCAATATCTCATAAAGATCAAAAATTAATAATATTAACAACAACAATAATAACTGAATGAAATTTATTTAAAAAAAAAAAAAAATAAAACAAAAACAAATTCCATCTAAAACACATAAAGAAACCACAAAAATGAAAATAAGAAGGGTTTTTAATTCAATTTTTTTTTTTTTTTTTTGAAAAAGAAACCACAAAAAATAAGGAAGTTTAATTCTTTGAGTAGTTAAGTAGCATCAATGTTAATCATAACCGTTACTATCATTGAGAATTTTATCAAATTTCAAAGCGGTTATAACCGATTTTCGATTATAATATAAAAATATCAGTTTCATAAGTAGCCAACCGCATTTCATTTATACATTTTTTATATATATATGTATATATAGATCACGTGATATTGATCATCATCTGATTAATTCAATTAAATTTAATTTATAAATTGATATTAAATATTAATAAACCACGTGCTTTAGATAACACAAGGACATAAGACAACATAATTGAGACCTTGAGATTCGTTTTAGTAGTGGTGTCAAGTGTTCTCTTAACTGATTAAATTTTAAGCTGATTAAAAATTATTGTTAAGTATTTTAATAAGATTAGATAATGAATTTATTTTTTATTTGTTTCTTTTTTTTATTACTTTTTATGACAGTAATTGTTAAACATTTAAATAAAGAAGAAGTTAAAAAAAGCATTAAAATGTTTATGCTGATCATGAATAAAGTCAAACTTCGGTGAAAAATTATATTTTTATTTGACAAAATAGGGATTTTTTTGATTGATGGGCTATAAAGTAGGAAAATTACCTTAGATAATCTCAAGGTTTAATTAAATTGGTATAAATTTTACTTATATGTGTCTTCTGTTAGCTTGTTTTTAATTATTATAATTAAAAATAAAAATTCTTAACATGAGTAGTTTAAGGGGCACAATTAGTGTAATCATCTAAAAAAGGGATGATTTTTATGAATTTTTTCACCAAAATAAAAAAGGATTGCACCGAATATTTTAAAATTAGGCAGATTATATTTTAGCATAAAGTAACATAAAAAATTTTTGAAATAAAAATATTGGCTTTTCAGTAAGTTATTCATCACTTCCTGAGTCTTGAAAAACAAAACAAAAAGTTCTTCCACTGTTCCAGTGATTCTGGCCTTCAGAGTGCCTGAAATCGAAAAACTAAAAGAGGATCGTTAATCTGAAATATGTTTTCCAAAAATAACCCTCAAATGTGGAAAAAACGTAAAATGCCACAAAATGGTGGATTTTAGAAAAAAAAGTTAAAATCTGATGTATTAGGCCGGGAAAAATTATATTTTTTATTTAATTATAAAACTGGGAGTTCATTGTATGGAGAAACAAATACAAAATATGCTAAAATAAGTATCAAAGCGATTTGTTAGCAAATTAGAGCTGAAGCAAATTTGAAAAATTGAGAAAAACGCCTTTAAAGATAAGTAACAGAGAAGGCGATGTAACTTAGGCTGCCCACAGAGTGCCGGCTTGCAGCCGAGCTGACGCCGATTCTGATACCGAAGATTATAAAGTCATTATGGGTAAATCAATACGAATATGCTCAAAGTATTCAGAGTGCAAGCCTACCAATCACAATGGGAATCGGTGTCAGCTCGGCTGTAAGCCGACACTCTGTGGGCAGCCTTAGAAACTATTTGAGATTTTCCCTTGAAGTTTTAATACGTTACTTTTAAAGCTAGAAATTATTGAAAAATGCAAAAACCAAAAAATTCGAAATTTAGAAAATTTCACACTAGTTGTGCTCCTTAAAAAAAAACTAGAATATCCAGTAGGGAAATTACTCTGAATGAGTTTTTAAAGCATGAATTATGTTGAAAAGTTGACTTATGAAACATTCATTAATGCAGTATACAAAAAGTAGTTATCATAGGTCCTTTTTTAGTCCTATTTTCATGCAGAAAGTTGACTTTTGTGGCTATTTTTTAACAAAATTTATTGTTGTTTTCCCCGAGGCGTTATGATTAAAAAGTAACCCTCTTTCATTGATGAAGTATAGTTACTTTTTCCGCCTGGGTAGCATACACCCCGGAGAACTTTCTTCATCGCTGTGTGCTTCAAGTGTAAATTTATTGAAGCAGGGAATACTTTGTTTAAAAACAAACATTTGACTTAGAAATGAATAAAAAGACAGTTACCAATCTTAAGAAATTTATAGTTTAACACTAAACCTACCAAAGTTTTTAGTAGAAAGAAATATTAATGTGGACTCCTCGTAACAAATATATTTAAAGCAACGAGGAGGCTGCAAGAATTGGCTTACGTTAAAAATGCTCGTGTAATGTTCTTTTCTTATTTCCATAAATAAATCTAATTAAAAAGTTAAGTTTTTATTAGGAAAGTTGTTTAAAATTTTTTATAGCAGTTTGCTGTTTACCGTTTTGTTTATATGATATGATGAAGTTTTTGTTGTTCTAAAGTTGCCTATTCTCATTACTTCCTTAATTTATTTGATTGATAAAAAAAAGCAAACATCAGAACTCCCAAGAAGATAGATATTAAGGTAAATTACGGTAAATTTCTGTTTTTGTTTTAATATTTTCCCATTTTAGACTAAATTTTACAATAAGACTCAATGAGAGAGGTAAACGTTCGATGTTTTATAAAGCCCTCCCAGTAATCTGAAGCAAAAAATATTTTTTAATTCTTCAACTTGCGAAATGTAGCTATGGCACTACGAAGAGTTTTTCCAAAAAAAATTTTTTTCCACAAAACGGCGGCAGTTTGAAAAATAAGTTATGTTTTTTTCACTTTTCGGAATTAAAAAAAAAAAAAAATTGGAAAAACTTCGTTTCGCCATAGCCTAATAGCCTACAGAGGAATCTCTGTGCCAAATTTCAAGTGAATCGGTTGAGTAAAACATGAGATATCGTGCACAACCTTTCTAAAACAGGAGTTTCACGAAAAGCGCGTTTAAAGTTTTAAAGACTGAACTGAACTAAGCACTAAATGCGTCATAAAATTAGCTGTAACTCCGAAAATTATTTGAATCCTCTTAAAAACATTTTTGTAAGGAGTTAAGCTATGAAAATATGCACAAAAAAATTAATTTTCTCGAATTTCTAAACCAGAAGACCCCCTTAAAACAATATTATTTTTTGTTGTTTTCAAGTAAAAAACCATGTTCGAAAAGTCTTAAATTTAATCCAAATTTGACTCTATTAGAAATAATTATTTAATAACAGCAGTCGGGGTAATTCTATGAAATCCCAGAGAAAAACATTTCAATTATATTTTTGGTTTTTTAAAATAAATTCCTCTGCATCATTAAATCGAGGTTATAAATGGTCCAATATCGATTATTTTACTTTTTTTTTTTGAAGTATTTGTATTTCCAAATTCTTAGAAACAAAATTGAAACACTCCCACATGGAAAATTTCTTTTATCAAGAACTCATCACAAAACAATTTCTAACAAAAACAAATTTATTCGTATCTAATGTGAATTTCGGGTTGATTCATTCTAAAAAAAAAAAAAAAGTCTGATATAAATAAAATATATATTTTTTTTGAAAAATAAATCCTGATAATATTTATTTTATAGATTTTGAGATGTTTTAAAATTCAATTTTAGTCTGATAGTTAAGTTTTAAAAAAACAAAAAAGAAGAGGATAAAGTCTTTATATAAAAATCAATAAAATGGGTGGATAAGTTTTTTGGTTAGGGAATTATATTAGAAAGATTTGATACAAAATAAAATTTTCGGATTTTTTCTTATTTATATTACCAAGCAATTTATTTTAATGTTATTCCCTATTTTTTTCGAACAAAAATAAAACCATCTTGGATCAAATGATTAATATAAATTGAACAAATTAAGGAAGGTTTAAGGTTGGTAATTAATGACATGAATTATTGCCTATGTTTTGGATAATTTAAGTTACTTAAGAAAAAGTTATTTTTCTTGGCAAGTTCAATTTTTGGCAGAAAATAATCAAAATACAATTTAAACATTTGGCAATTATGAAAGTTTTTTGCTTTGTTTTTTTTGTTCATATTATAGAAAAATAAAACTTTAGTTTAGTTCAAATAATAAAATTTTATGCTATAGAAAAAAGTTTTGTTAGGTAAGGTACTAGAGTTTTTTATCCCTTACTTCGCTTCGCTCAGCCACTCGACGCTCGCTTTTATACAAATATTAATTGAGTAACAATTTAGTCTAGAATTTAATTAGTTATTTTTTAAGTTTTTTGAAATTTACTTAAAATCATAATAAAAAAATTTATGAAAATAATAATGACAAATTTTCTTCATTGATTACACTAACAAGAATTGAATACTATCTTGATCGAAAAGTTTCTGGAATTTATTAAGAAAACCTAAACAATACCAGTTTATTGTTGTCCGCTTCAAAGTATTCCCCGTCAACTGCAATGCACTTCTGCCAACGCTTGATCCAATCCTCAAAACATTTCTTTAATCTCGATGTTAGGTATCTCCATTAGGGCCATCTTCAATTTTTCCATTATTTCCTCTCGGCTGCTGAAACGTTGTTCTTTCAGTGGTTTTTTTTTTTCTTGGGATTCGATTGAACAGGAAAAAGTGAGAGGGAGCCAAGTCAGGTGGTTGTTAGATTATATTCGTATTGTTTTTTTGCTAAAAACTCGTTTAAAAAAAATTGAAGGCACATATAATTAAATGGACATAATTTTCACAACTGATAGTAATGAAATGACGCTAAATTTTTGAGGGAATATCAGTGACCCAAAAAAAAAAAAATAAAAAAAGTGCCACGTGATGATCATTCCGGGAACTTTTTGATTAAGGTACTATAATGGAAGCAGGAAATATAAAAAAAGGAAGAAACTAAAAAAAAAGAGCTATTCTTGATGCTTTGATGCTACTCATTACATTTGACAATTGTGGCGTTATCCCTTAATCTATTCGGTTGTGTTTGCTTTATTGTACCCTAATAGGCGGTTTATACCGGCAACGAAACCATGGTGTAGAAACCACCAAACTAGATGGTTTCGAAACAGGGTTTACACCGGCGTAGTACGGAAACTATGTTATTAGTTAACTTCATACAACTTCTAGATTTTTTTGATTTCATAAGATATATGGAATATCCTTATTTTATTTATTTATTTATTTTTTATTTAACGAGGGATACAGATCTAATTGATATTATCCTAACAGAATTCAAATGCTTGAGAAGTATTATACTCTGTTTAAGTATCAATTTTTGTCATAATTTAAGAATAATTATGTTTTTTCTTGTCTATAATTTCATGGATTTATAATTTAACTTATACTTAACTTAAGAAACTCACTGACTGACCGATAATTTGTTTCCAAAACTTCCCTATTTAATTCCATCGAATATCAGCCCTTATTTTTTTCATATACGTAAGGTCTCGTTTTATGCGATGGATACGTTCTACAGAAAAGCGCATATAAAATATTCGCATTAAAAAAGACTTTACTTGCCTTGAAAACCTAGGGATACGTTCCGTAATTTTCCAAAATCGCATAAATCCAAAACAACGAGTTAAAATTAACTTAAAACCGCATAAAAAAGTTTGCTGAAATTAGAAGAAGTAGGCTACTTACTAAATTACTTCGAATGTGTAAAAGAAATTCATATAAAAGCTTAAAATAAACGTGTCTTTAAACTTAATGCATTTTATTTTATTGAAAAGTAATACAGTTTTACATTTTTTAATCAATGTCGCTATCTGATAATGGTTTGCACCGTTTGCGAAGTGGTTCCAAATCACCTTCATCATCAGAAGAGACTATCTCTGCAATAGATATTTGCGATAAAGACGATGAAATTACACAAACTTCATCCTCGTTCTGTGTAGCTCTTTCTTTTCTGACACGATATCCAGACATGCAGTTCTGCAGCTCCGCTGTAATTTGAAGGCTCGTTCAGAATTGGGGTCATTAATAAGAAAACGATTTTATAATTTACTGCAAAGAAGACCTTCTCGAATTAATTTTGTAGAGAGGGGGATTGGTTTTTCTTGCTTTTATACGTGGGCTTCCTAAACAAGCCTATATGTATGTTTTTTCAAGAAATTTTTGGATGAAATACAAACCGCACAACTTCAAAATCGCATAAAAACAATCCGCATAAAACGAGACCTTACAGTACTTAAAAATATTCTGATCAAAATTTGATTCAAACCATCTACTCCTGAGTTTATATATTAAAAATAATTTATATTCTCTGAAAAAAAGAGTAAAAGTTATGATTTGAATAAGGCTTGTAACAACTATTTATACAAGTGCAATAAAAATTCAATTAAATATTGAATGATTTATTTTCGGAACAGACACAAACAAATATAAATATTGTTTAATTAGTTATTAACTAAAATTGTGCTTTTATCACTTAATTATCTGGTTTCTCGATTGCTATTTGATCGAATATTACTAGAAAAGCCTTTATAGTCTGCTATTGTCGGTTTAATTGAGGACCGTAATAATACTTCCGTAGGTGAATCATTTTCCATTAAATTCTCTAAATTTTCTTTGTCATTAGATTTTATCTCATTAATATTATCATTTATCCAAGTTATATTTTCATTTGATTTCTTTAAAAGTGGATCATATTTTGGAAATCATATTTATTAATAAAATTTGTATCATTTATTTTAACTATTTAAATAAGACTCATCTGTCACTTCAATAACAAAAAGCAATTCCAAAAGCTGACTTCGAAAAAATTTGAGCTGCATTCATTACATTTTGGGCTTCATTCTTTTTATTAATAAAATATAATTTTGTTTTGAAAATGTTTCTATAAAAAATTCTGATAAGTTTTATTTCTTCAAATAAAGTAAATTTTTAATTAAATCAAATTTTTTTTTTACTATTTTCTTTGCAGGTAAGTTGAATGTAATAAAAATCTCATAACATATACGACATGGAGAAGTGCGGCTACAATAAAGACACAAACCATGAGGTTTTTTTTTGTTTTTGGTTTGTTTATTTATTTAAAATTTAATTTATTTGGATAACAGAAAATTTTAATTTGCAATTAAAGAAAAGCAAAAAAAAAAACAAACTAATAGTAAAAAGATGTTTCTTGATTATGTAATCGTCTAATATAAGAGGCGATCATAATTGCCGATCACTTTGTATGCATTGTTAAATCTAATTGAATTGAATAGCTTAACAAAAATGGCTGTTATATAGGTATACAATAATAATTTCTATGTAATATCTTAACACCAATTACCGTTATATAATACAAGAAGTTAAGAATAATGATGATGATGATATCCCATAATTGATTCCATTGGATGAATAACGTTTGTTGGACATTTGTTGCCTTCAAATATATTTTGTTATTTTTCTTTTTCATTCATTTTGATAGTAAATGATCGTTTTTGTTTGGGTTTTCTTCTTTTTTTTTTTTATATTGAAATACCATAAAAAATTAAATATTGCTGTCTTTAGGTCACTAAAATGGATAATTTTTGTATGCGTATGCGGATAAGTTTTTCATTTTATTCTGAAATTTTAATAATAAGAGTTTCAATTAAATTTTTTTGATGTGTTGAAATATATACAAGAGACTATTTTAATTTGTTTTGATATTAATAAATAAATTCTGTATAGCTTGAAGAGAAACTGTAATTTAATATTCAAGTGTATTTATGATTTTTTGTTTTTTTAAATAAAAATCGAAAAATTCAAAACAAAAAATGAAAAGTAACAAGGAATAGTGCGTTTTCACTGAACTTAGTGCCTTGTACCTACTCAATAATTATTATTGATATATTCGAGAAATAAACTAGAGACTTCCCATAAAAATACTAAAAAAAGTACTAAATACTAAGTACAAAGTTCAGTGAAAACGCACTATAAACTGTGGTGATTTAAGATAGGCTTCGTTTTTAAGGGGTCTTCTGGTTTAGAAATTTTAAAAAATCAATTTTTTTTTCAATTGTCATAGTTTAACTCCTTACAAAATTGTTCTCAAGAGGATTTTTTGAAATTCAAATTATTATCGGAGTTATAGCTCATTTCGTGACATACTTACTGCTGCTGCTTACTTCAGTCTTTAAGACTTTAAACGCATTTTTCTCGAAACTACTTTTTGCAAAACGGTGTGCACGATATCTCAAGTTTTACTCAACCGATCCACTTGATATTTGGCACAAAGATTCTTTATAAATAAGGCTAGGACACAAGAAAGAGTTTTTTCCAATTTTTTGTTTCGTTTTTTTTTTTTTTAAAGTTCGAAGGGTGAAACTTTTTTTTAAACTGCCACCATTTTGTGAAAAAAAACTACGTAGTGTTCTAGTTACATTTCTCTACTAGTTGAATAATTAAGAAAGACCACCTTCTTTCAAGAGCCCCCAATTTCCTGGCCTGTAGAATTTTCAATTGTAATTTTTTGTTAAATATTATAAATTTTTTATATTCTCAACACATTACTAAATAAAAAATAAAAAAAATTTAGCTAAAAATATTTATTGGTTATTTTTTATGGTGTCCTAAAAAACACCAAAAATTCGAGCGTCTAAACCCGCAGTTATATCCATAATTGTAAAGGCGTTCCTAACGTTTATGTAAACTTTAGACTATGTCATGGTATCCTACTCAAGAACGCATGGAGGACGCGCGAAGAAAGTATGGCTCGTCGATAACATCGACTTATTAGAAGCTGTTGATGTTTGAGAGGCTTCCAATTATGGCTCTGGAATAGACGACATCATGTGAAATGAGAAAAAAAAAATTAAACTATGTGTAAACTCCTTTGAAAACCTTAAACGCATTTTTCTTAAAACCGTATTTTCAAAATCGATGAGAACGGTTTCTCAAAAACGCCTCAATCGATCGACTTAACGGATATATTTTTCAGGTATTAATTGAAGGAAGAAGGAATTTTTGTCGAAAATTCAAACTTTTTTTTTTTACATAGCCGCCATTTTCTCCAAAAATATGATTTTGACTATTCCTTCGATTAATTGTAAGACTCATCTATTCACTAAAAGAATCTTATCAGTTTTTTGATTTCAGATAATCCAAAATAAAAATATGTTGCTCGCTGCCCAACCCGTTTTTTTTGACGTTTTTTTTACACGTTAAATCGTATATACGAGAAGTGGAGTTCAATATTTTTACTCCATCTGCTTGCTCGTTAAAAGTAGACACTATTTTGGAAATTGGCATATTGCAATCGTGTATTAAAATACAGAATTTAAAAGGCTGTATAAGGGAAAATTTCGACATATTTGTTGTGAATTTACAGGTTGTCCAACAAATTAACATTAAAAATTCCCCTATTTGTTTGTTTTGTCTTTTTGTTATTTAATTAATTAATTTAAACACCTTGAAAACATTATTTCAGTGCAATTAGATGCATTTAATATTTACTTTTATGACAGTTATTTTAAAATTATCATCAAATTTCCATAATACAGATTTATTGCAAATGGAGAAATGATTTTTTTATACGGAAGGGTAATAGACTGAATAAGGCTTAATGAAGAAAGGCTATTAGGCATGCCTTATGTTTACCTTATTAGGCACTTTTACCATTTAGGCATATTTTTTGCTTAGCCAATTAGAATCTTATCTACTTTTAGGCATTCTGAACAAAAAATTCCAGTCGGGTTGTTTTGTTTTTTTGTTTTTCTTTTTTTAAGATTTTACCCTACCCTACGCTTACGCCATTAAAGCTAGTAATTTTGACTCGTCTGACGTTTATGCAAGTTTCTAAGTGTTAATTTTACCCCATCCCAATTAGGCATAGATTTATGTAGCGAGTAATTTTACTTTAACCGACGCTCATGTAAGCTATCCAAGCACTTATTGTTAGCTTTACCCTACCTAAAATTAAGTTAAGCGGGTAATTTTACCTTTACAATTTTACCTCTAAAATTTACGTATGTTTTCGTAGCAAATAGTTTTACTCTACCTGAGGCTCACCTAAAGTGGCGTTTCAAGCAATTAACTTTACTCAATTCAGTATTTAGTTAATTTTTTAACCTATCTGATGCTTGTGTAAGTTTTTCAAGCCAGTAATTTTTATACTTTACCCAACGTTTACGTTATCAAAACATTTAATTTTATCTTCCTTAAATCCTATGCAAATTTTTTAAACGAATAATTTTACTTTTCACGATGCTTACTTATTTCAAGCTTCAAAATAAATAATTTTATTTAAGAAACTTTCAAAATATTTACTAACATGTAAGTCGGTAGAATTCAAAATAAGAAAAGCACAAATAAAATTGATGCAATGGACAAATTCAAAAGTGGTGAAAAAAAATTAAAAAAAAAAACAAAAAAACTAACAAAAGAGGCACAAATTTAAATCAAACATTAAAAGTATATGAAGTACGACAATTATTGAGTTTCTATTCTAATAATTTTTTGTTTATTTTTGTTGTTTTCGTTTTAGTAATTACTAATAGAAAGGAGGAGAATTAATAAAAAATGAAAGTGCTGAGTAAAATATTTAAAAGCTATAAAATATATTTTATTATTATATCAGCTAAGAAAAACATCTTCATGCAAAATTTCAATCGATTTCACTTGTAGATTGCTAAAATTTATGAAACTTTTTCTTTCTTTTGACAGCGATTACTACTAAAAAAGCAAAAAAAAAAATTGATGTGGATTTTAAAAACAACAAAAAATAAAAACACATCTAAAAGTTTTGATAAAAAACAAAAATAACAATTTTTATTACATTCGAATTCACCACGCAAAAATTATTTCCAAGAATCTTAGACACTATTTTTATTTTTCTGTTTTTAATTGAAGTGGGTTCAATCACCTGTTTTTTTTCTCAACTTCTATTTGAAAAAAGAATCTTCATAGTTCACTTACCTTCAAATTCAGTGTCAATCCAAGTACTTAATGTTTTGGGGGTATCCAGAAATTGCTTAATTAAAATTCAAACTTTGATCAAGATGAGCTACTAAAAAGCACTTTTCAAAAAGTTTTGAAATATATTCATTTTTGGACATGGGTGGTGGTGGTATCTATCCATAGCACGTTTTTATAATAAATTTAATTAAATTAAATTTAGCAAATGTGATAAGTTGTTATTTCATTAGTTTTTAATTATTTTTTGGTTTTTTAACGTTTTTGGAGTATGTAAAATGAAATTTAGTCCGAAAAATGGTGTATTATATGCAGTGAAGCTAGTGATGCAAATAGACAAAAACAAAAAGAAAAGAAGAATTAGTCATTAAATTAAAGAGGTGATAATTTTTTAAATAAAAGGAAAAATTACACGCATGATTAGCTTAGGTTAGCTTTTCTGGTGATAATTAACCGTAGACAGCGGCGACGTCGACGACAATGATGATAATTTTGTCTTAGTCCGTACCTAATTGTTGCATTTAAAAAGCAATTTTGTGACTGCGACTAAATTGCAGTTAACTAACCGACTAAACAGTAAAACGAAAAATAATTTAAAAATAGTAAAATTACTAACCCAAAATTTTTTAGAGGAATTAAAATAATTTCATAGTCATAAGGTGTTACTTGAGATAATAGAAGATTTTTATTTTTTGTTTTACGTTAAATTATGTCAGAAGTGCTAACAGTTTTTTTTTCAGTTTTTTACTTTTTTTTTCTTCAAATCAATTCATTTTTAAGGTCAAATCTGTTCTTAACATAATATGAGAAAACTTTTTTTTGGTTCTTAACTGTTAATTGTTAGTTTTTAACAGGACATTTTTAAGCTAAATTTATCAGCCAGCAGGTTTCAATTTTTGAAGTAAATTTAAAATTGTGACTGGAATGAAATATAAGATAACATTTTTTTTTTAAATGCCGAAAGAACTATTTAGAAATTTTTTTGGGATTATTTTTTTGTTGGTTTTTATTGAACACAATAACAAATGACAAATGACGAAATGATTGGATGACAAAAATTAGACATAAAATTTATATGCAAAATTTTTTTTTTTTTAGCTAGAATGTAATTCTTTTTTCCTCGGAAGGGGATATTATACTGTCTACAATTCTAAAGCGTACACGAGTTTTTTATTTGGAAAATTTTGATGTTTGTCAAACAAAAAAAAAACCATATGAGGTTTTTGTTGATAGTTGATTTTCAAGTTCTAAAACTTTGTAAGTTTTGTAATGAAAGTTAGTAAAAATGTTAAAGGATAAGCGGGCAAATCAAAGTGGCGAATTATTTTGTTATCAAATTTTGTAATTATTTTTTGGAGAACTTAATAGATTCAGATAAACTCAAGTTTGAAGTTTAGGGTGGAAAACTTTGATTGCTAATTTAATTATGAAAGCCATGAGACGACTTATTATTGTGATAAATGTCCATACATACGCCAAGAATGCATCTTGGTGAATGCTTTATAAAGTATCTGAAAAAACGAAACTACAGATAGTATTCTTTGAAAAATATAGTTTTAAAAATTTAAATATGGATAAGATCATTTTGTGACTCAACACATTCACAAAAACCGCCTCGTCCTACTACCTAATCCGGACGAAAAAGTCATCGTCTGCAAAGGGTTAAATTCGCCCCAAAGTTAGTCTCAAAAGCAAATTTAGTCTCAGGTTATGTTGCTGCCAAAAACTGTTTTACTATCTGCTATCTCCAAGCGATTAATAATCTACAAGTAAAACAACAATGTAAAATGCAACGTAAGATTGTGTATTTTCAACAAACTCCATAAACAATTCTGATCAATTTTATGTCATTTACTGCACATACGACAGACCATGCGTAATAATAGGAGCCAGGAGTCATTAATTGAACGTTGTTGATGCTAGCAAACGGTATCTTAAAGTAAATAATATCCAATACAAGCTTTTAATTCTTTCTAAGCCTTTCAAGCTATACTGCAGCATTTTCCATGAAATTAAACCTTTCTTGGCGTCCATTTTGTTGAATCCTTTAATGTCATATAACCAAAAAAAATATCTATTTAATTCTATTTTTCTGATCTAAATTTTATTCAAACTTTTTTTTTTACTTGGAAATATTTAAAAAATTGAACGTATTAGGTACAAATTTTTTTCCACTTCTTCTGCAGACAAAATCTTTTTTCATTAAATTTTTCTTGGCAATCTTGAATTCTACATAAAAATTTTGTTGTTAGTAACATTTTCATAAAATACGATTATTGTTTGGAATGTCTAACACCTTCATCATTATTCTCATCATCAACTGGAGGGTAAATTAACCCTCAAAACATAAATATTTAAAATTATATGTTCTGCTACTCCATTAATTTTACCCCAAAAGTCGGCCATTTACAAAAGGAAAAACAAAAACGAAATAATTACTTAAGCACGTGCAAAAGATTTTTAGCTTGTTGTAATGTGGTAATATTCGAAAAAGCATTTTTTTCTCCCTGTCCAATTGGATTAGGCTTATATGCATTCTTTGTAAATTTCATAGCACAACAAAAAAAAAAAACAAAGAGAATCTTGAATCCCCTCAGAATAAACTACGGTAAGGATTCTATAGTAGAAAATGAGAAGGATATGGGGATAGCAGAATATTAATGCACTTAAAACAAAAAGAAAAAAATTAATACAAATGTAAATTTGTTAAGTTGCCTGTAGAAATATTTAACAGATGGGGGAGGACGGGAATATACAATTGTTATGATCCTTGATGACAACAATTCGTTTCCTAGCCTAAACAATTCATATTGAAGAAGTTTACTCAATGACTTAAGGTTTGCATCCTCGCATTAAAGCCAATAATTTATGAATTCCATATTATCGTCTGTATGGGGCTGTATAAGGCTACATGGAGCACCGTTAGTCGTAGCGTGTAGAACTAAGTTCCCTTTTGCAAACCCTTTTGTTTTTTTGATTTTCTTTTTAATTATTTTGTTTTTGTTAAAGTTCTATAAACTCTTAAGAGGGATAAGAAATTCTTTCAGTTATTAAGCATTAGCATTGGAATTTATTTTATTTTCTCTTTTTGTTAAATTTTTGTTATTGTATTTGTTTAGCATCGGAATGCAATTTTATCATTGGCACTCATGGAATTCATGGAAATATTTTTTTAATTTAATATAAAATATTGTGAAATATTATCTACAATATTGATTGCTTTGTTATTAGCAAAATATTTACCGATAATTTGTTTAATATAATTCTTTGTTATCAATTTATTATAAATAATAAATTTTTAAGATTGAGTATAGCAAAAGAAGTTTAATTGGAAAATTGTTTATGAATAGTTTTGGAGGGTTTTTAAATTTTTTATATCTTGTTTTTTTAGTTTTGTAGAGGACTGTGATCAATTTTTGCTGTATTTACTGATGAGCCATTTCCAATTGATCCCAAAAATGTTGAATAGGATTTGGTTTGGGTGAGATTGAAGGCCATTTTAATTTTTATATTCACGTTTCCTTTAAATATTGCTTGATTATTTTAGCACAATACTGAAGATCCTGTTAGACATTAAAGTCCCAACCTAATCCCATTGTATCAGTAGATTTTTGCAAATTTTTACCCGAAAATTTCACAATACTTTTGAGATGTCACTATGTCTTCAATTATTTGCAATGCACCTAATCCAGACCAAGAAAAACACTCTCATACCATTAGGTTATCAACTCCATGTTTTACAGTTGGTTTTAAATAATTTCGACAAAAGGGATTATCACCATTAGTTTCCAAATTTTTGTTGTCGACGATTCTCAAACATTAAAACTCACCAAATATTACATTCTTCCCAAAGCCAACAGCTTTAATATCATATTCTCGTGTAAATTTCAATCGATCCTGTTTATGTTTTTTTTTTTTTTTATAAGGAGTATTTAAACTTTTTTTCCATTGTTCTATTCATTTTTTTAAATTAATGTATGACAACTTGGAAATAGTGCATAAAAATTGATCGGAGGTAAATTCCCAAAGTTATGAGCATATTTGAGTGTCCTTTGTTTAAGAGCGAGGTGTAAGTGAGCAAAATTTTAAAGAAGTTTTCTGAAACTTGTTATTTTCCAAGTCGGTGTTCACAATAACTCAAGATCTATTTGACCAATCGTTTTGAAATTTTTTGACATTACTTTTTTACATATTTCACCAGGTCATAATGAGAGATTTTTTTTCAATGAATATTAATTTTTCAATAACAAATAAGTCGGTTTTTTAAGGGAAAATCGGTATTAAAATCGGCCGTAAAAATTTGAAAAAAAAGACCAAAATTCCTCCTTAAGAACTTAACATTTTACTTTTGAAAAATAAAATTACATTTTAAATTTTCACATTTAGTGGCCGACTATTTTTTCTTTTAAAGAAAAAAAACAAAAAAAAAAAAATGGAATTCATAGTGCATAAAAAAGAAATTTCTATGAAACTTTAAAACTTCAAAAGTTATTTTGTTATTTTAAAAAAACAGAATATCTTAAAATCCAACAGATAAACTATCAATTAGTGTGCATGCATAGAAAATAGTTTACACCCAAAATAAACTAAAAAATAATAGACACAAAATGATTGGATGCAGGTGTGAAAATTACCTTGTTTAAAGCTGATCAACTTGAATTCAATATGTTTAGGCCCGTTGTCAATAAGTTTTTCTTTATGACTATACCACGTAATGTTATTGCATGTTATTTGCTGAATTAAATAAGATAAAAAGAACCCAACAGAAATGAAGTAAAACCTTAGAGACAGCCTTAGATTTTTAAGTATTGTCATTAGGAATAACACGTGGGTGCCATATAATTTTAATCAACAATAAATTCAGGTGTTTGAAACATGATTTCTGTTGATCAAATGAAAAACAAACAAAAACAACCAAACTAAAATTTTAAATTTTCTGAGATTCTTTGAAACTCAAATATAAAAATATTGCGCGAAGGTAAATAAGTTTAGTTAATGTCAAAAAAAGAAAATGAAATCAGTAGCCAACAGATATTTGCTAAAAGTCTAAAGGACGCACCTTTTTTTTTTTACAGTTGAAAAAGGGCATCGAATTTTTCCTTAAGTTCATTGACATTAGATAACTTTGGTATGTTTTTTGCAATTTAAGCTTTTGATTTCTCGATAAAAATAGAAAACTTTTAAGAATCAGTGGTAAAAATTTAATGTACTTAAAAAAAGAAAAACAAACAGTTTATATTTTTAATAAAGTACCTTGCCCCCTAGAAGAGGAGGGGAAGTCTGAACATGAAACATTTGACCTAGTTTTTTATGTTTTTTTATTTCTAAGATTACAATCAAATGGAAAAAAATTTGTAAAAACATCAAAATAAAAAATCAAACAAATTTATTTTTTGGCTATCAAATTTCTAGCCTAGAAGGCATATTTTAGTTTTTTTTCGGTTTTTTTTTTGTTTTGTGGTAGCTTTGCGGGGAAATAAATTTAGCATTTGAAATATTTAAAAAAAAAAAAAAACTAGTTAATGAGATTAAATTAGAGGATTTATTTATATAAAGTGATTCACAATACAACAACAAAAATTAAGGAAAAAAAAATTTTTGTTGTTGTTAATTTATTCAAGTAAAGAAAGGCAAAATCTAAATTTCATAAATTTGGATACAATTAGTTGAGTAATGTTTTATTTAGCCCAATAAATTCTAATTAGGTTTAGAATTATAAATTTTAAAAATTTTATCTTTTAAGAATTTTTTGACTGTTCCAATGATATTAAAATTATTTGAAATTGAGGTTAATACTTTTAATCGTTTAAAAATTTTTTAGTTTTTTAAACTTGGTTTCAATTTTTAATAATTTTTTTTAATGGCGGATGCGATTATAACTATCAGAAATCTCTGAGTCCCAGTGGCGTAGATAGAAAAGGTCAATGAAGATCAATCAATATTCCCTGGCTCAAATATTTTCTATTTATTTAAGAAATTTGAATTATCTGCAATTAAAACCCTTTCAATTGCAAAAACGCTATCGACGACACTAAAAAATTTTATGTTCTATGAGATTGATTGTCTAAAAACTGTTAATAAAAATTAATTTTTATGGTTTTAATCAAATTAAAATGCTTTTCTCTTAAGGGGGAGATTCGGTTAATTCGTTGAGTTAAAAAAAGGCATGTTTCCAAGAACTTTTTTTTGGCAATGCAAGTAGTTCTAGTTTATTTAATTAATTTTTGTATGATAACACAACATTTGAACAATATTTTTCCGAATTTTCATTTCATTTGAATTTTAATAACTGGTGAGTATCAGCGAATGTCTGGGGGCGCCTTGGGAAAAAGCGGGTTTGCGGTGTTAATCATAACTCGCAACAGAATCGTTTAAAACCAAAAATTTTAAATTTATTTATTAAAGGAAATGTTTCTCGAGGTAATGTCAAGCGTGTTTTTTTTGTTTTTATTTCAATTTTTCAATTTTTTTTAGCCTTTGAAAGTCAAATTATCGATTTTTGCTTAAAAAATCGACTCATTTGTTGTTGTAAAATTAATAATTCTTTTTAACTGATGAAATATGTGAAGAAGTAATGTGCAAAGCTTCAAAGCGATCAGTATAATAGATTTTGCTCACTTATTTGAGCAAAAGATGCTCAAATGCTCATAATTTCAGTAATTTTATTCCGATTGACTTGAAATTTTCACACAATAAAATATTAGACATTTTTTTAATAAAAATAAAAAAGAAATGAAAGAAAAAATTAAATACCGAACTTCCTTCAACTTAAGTTAGAAGAACGAAAAGAAGTCACACAGAGTCATGTCTGGTAAATAGTGTGCTTGGCTCATTGTATTTGTTAAATTTTTTACGTAAAAATGTAAAAAACTAGATACAAATGTTCACACCAAACTTACCTTGCATGGTCAAATGACCGTTATTGAAATTTCCGAAAAAAATTGGCTAAAATCTCTTTCTATGTTAAGACACATAGGTTTTTTTGAAGCGGTCATATGACCGTTCATAGTAGGATTCGGTATACATGAAATATCGATAGGTTTAGTGTTAAAAATTGAAAAACGTGTTTTTCTTGGTTAATGCAAACAACTGTTAAAAAATAATAATGACTGGATTATGCTTAACATTTTTGCAAAAAGGAAAAATTTTATACCGTGCCTCAATTGCAGGCAGCTTAATTTATAAATTGCGCAAACTTTTTGATCACAAATAGAATGCTGGAAAATACTAGTTTTACAGATATCTGCAAGCTTTTTAAACTATGATTTTTTTTTTCAAAGAGTAATTTGGAATGGAGGAAAAATTTTATCATTCATTAATTAACTTTTGTTTTTTTTTTGCGAATTGTTTGTTCATTGTTTAGTCGTTCACTTTCAAAATATTTAAAAATGGTGTAAAACTTTTGTTATCCTAGAAATGTTCAATTTTCACACAATTGGAAAATTTCTCTCTTTCAGCAATCAATCAATTCTTTAAATCTTTAGAACAAGTTTTAGCTTGAAATTTTTTAAAATGACAGAAGGGATATCTGACGAAGAAGTTTTTTTTTTAGGTTAAATTTTGAGAAGCATCTCATAAATTGCAAAATTTAGCGTCTCTAAGGAGTTTTTGTGTTTTGTAGACCACTTTGAACCAGCATGAAAATATTAGTTAAAATTAAAACGGTTAATTTCCATAAATTTTTGAGTCATATTCACTTCATTTACAATTTTTGGCAAATTTTAATCTTCCTGGGGTTTGAAAAATTTTCTGGCCAACTGTCAAACTCTAATGATTAATAAATATTTAAAATAACACAAAAAAAAACGACTTTTACAGCTACACTAGATTTTATGACTTTTATTTTTGTACTCTACACACGCTCAACATTAAAAAAAAAACTGCACCTTCATCATTTCCATTTGCATTCCCCTTAAATCAACGGAAGCATTGAAAAATTAACCTTTTATAGACTTTTACTTCGTATTTGTTTAATCAATTTTGACAAGTCCTCAAAATTTTTACATATATGTATATCCTTCGATTTAACTATCAAAAATATTTTATCTTTAGTAAAAAGGGTGTGATTCAATGTATAAAAGAGGGTGCGACCCAATTATAACTCAAATATAACCAGGGTTGAGGTTCGATGTTAAATTTTAAT
Organism: Acrocera orbiculus; assembly: GCA_947359355.1. Classification (NCBI taxonomy): domain Eukaryota; kingdom Metazoa; phylum Arthropoda; class Insecta; order Diptera; family Acroceridae; genus Acrocera; species Acrocera orbiculus. The sequence continues at coordinate 7,698,741 of OX375758.1, forward strand.
TAACTTTTTGATTGGAAGAAGGAGTGGTATTTCCATTTGTTTTAATCATTTTAATTATTAATTGGATATGAGTTCTTAAATGATACAAATGTTAGCAAAAATAAATTTACAAAAAGATCATAAATTTGTTAAAAAGTTGTTAAGGGTACATTTAAATTGAGAATTTAAATTTTACTGATGGATATTCGAAAGGTGTAAAATGAAATTTTGTTAAAATCAAGTTTAGTTTTTAGGAATTTTATTTTTAAGGATTTAAATGGGGTTTTTGTTATTAAGGTAAAGCTAAGTAAATCAATATTTAATCTATTGGGCGCATGTTTGAAATATTTTTTGGATTTCGTTTTCTCTTCTTAAGTTTTGGTCCTAAGGATAAGACTTTGAGCATAGTGGAAGTGAACTTAAACGATTTTTGATCGTTCATGATCGTTGAGTGACAACTGTGGATCAGTCCTCCCATACGAAGGGTAAAATTTGCTTGTCGCTTGAATCAGTTTCTACCTGAGTCGTAATTTAGAGCCTCCTTTCATCGTTTTTAATCTCCAAAATGCTTTTGTATACTTTGGTACACTTTGAACTTCCTTAGATCCTTTTCGACTTCCTAAATGCAAACTTTTTACGTATTGGAAGTTAAAGAGTCCCAGAGGATGTCAATCTTACTTTTGAATTTGGCGAACTTTAGTATTATACTTTGGTATACTTTAATTCTCCTTTCAGCCTCTTTAACCTCAAAAATGAGAACTTTCGTTAACCTCTGGACCTCTTGGAACTGAATTGAGACTTATGTAGGCTTAAGACGGTTAAAGAAGGCCTAACTTTTCCATAAGCTGAAATGAGAGAGTTGAATCTCCTTTCAACCTCATCAGCCTCCTTAATAAGGTCAAAGAGGATAAAAGAAGGCTCAAAATGCTACTGTGCCTGCTGACAAAAAGCATGAAAAAAGCGATGCTGTAAACATACACGATGCAAAACACCAAGTGCTTCTACAGTATGGTAGTAGTAGGGAGTAAGAATTTTTCTGTTTCACTCCTCATCCTTTTTGAATTATCCTGGAAACACTAATAAAACCCGTTAAATTTTTTTTTTTTTTTTTGACTTAAGCCTAACTCGGATATTTAGAATGATTGACTTCCAAGAATTATTTAAAATTGCTTCCAATGTAAACTTAAATAATTTTTGTTCTCATGAAATCAAGCAAAATTTTATTATGCTGTACTAATTTTTATTTTTTATTTATTTTTAACCAAATCATTTAACGTAAATAACTTTAATTAGGTGTTCCCTATATATTTTCTTTGGTTTTTCTTATTTACCACAAAAATCCCAACTAAATCAAAAGATCTAAAACAACAAGAACTTAAGTGTTCTATTGATTATAATAATGTTAAGCTTGCTACATCCTTTGAACGGATCAGAGTGTTAATATTTATATAGATGCATTTAAATAAATGAAAAACAACAACAAAAAATTCAACGTAGGTGGAAATCCCATAAAGAATAATTCAAGATCCTAACTAAGAATCTGATGAACTCATAATTTCAAGTGTAAATTGAATGATTAACACACAAACTATGGAATATTTTGCTTGAGGTTAAAAGACAATGGAATCGATGATTGCAATATAAATTATTGTTAATGTTTATTGTAATTTAATGTACAGACATTTTTTTCTTTGTTTTTTTAATCTTCAACCAAAGACAAATATAAATTTGATGATAATTTTGAGGTTTGGTTTTATTTAAATGACCAAATATTGCTATAAAATATATGTAAATTACTTTTGATTTAGTTGTTTTATATATTTTTTAATTTTTTTTATCGTGCTTTTAAAATAATGTTTTATTAACGAACAATTTTATTTTGAATTAAAAGTAAAAAGTTTATGTTATACAAAATTCATTTTTCCAAAAAATCTATTTGTTTTTGGACCAGATTTAGAAGTAAAAATAATTTTTAATCCCTGTCAAAGTATATATAAAAAATGTTGTTTCTCCTGAGCCTTTAGTATTTAGAAGATTAGTAATTTTCATTTGTGAAAATTTTGTAACATTTTGTTGCTTTAATAAATGTTTTGCATAATATTTAGACAAAATTCACGTAGGCTCATGTCCTTCAAGCAACTATCAAAATATTCTTTTTAATATAGAACTTTCTCTTTACTTGGTACCACCTCACTAGCTTTAAAATCTAAAGTAAATCTTAAAATCTCAGATATCATGCCATATCACAGTCAGATTTAGCGTAACTTTTTCAATTCTCAAAATTGTTAGTGTTAGTGTGGGAAAAATTTTTTTTTAAGTCAGAAAAAATTGTAAAGCTATTTAACTTCTGGATATTACCCAAGGCTTAAACGGATTAAGCCACATGAACTAGATGTAAAAAATAAAAATATATAAAGTATAATAAATTGGGAATTGAATATTGGTTCATCCAAACTCGCACATATATATAAATTTAGAGGAGAAGAGGGGGGGGGGGTCTGTTAATTCAATGAAACTAAAGGCATGCTTATATTGTAAAATAATTAATTACTGTCGTTGTTACCTGGTGAAACATTTAAAAAAATTAGTACGTGTAAAATTTCAAAAGTAGACGCAGTAGATCAAAAGAAGGTCCAGTAGATTTTGAGTTATCATGCACATCGACTTCAAAGATAACAAGTTTCCGAAAAACGTTTTAATTGCTCAATCACTCCTTGCTCTATAGCAGCGATGGGCAAACTTTTTCGGTCACGGGCCAAAAATCGAAAATTAAAGGGTTGGCGGGCCAAGATAAATTTTTTAAATTTTAAAAACAATATACAAGTATTGCAATTTAAATTATGTTAATGAGATGAATAAAATTGGGATTTGATTTTTAAAAGTTCCTTATATTGAGGTTCGAAGTGAGATGTATTGATTTTAAGGAACGAGGCTAAATGCTCATCTGTCAGTACTTCTGCAATTATTCTTTCTAAGGTTCATAGTTGAAAACACTTGTTCACATATACATATATAAGATGAAGCAAACATAGCACTGATTTTCTGGGCGTGAGATATTAAATTTGGGAAGCTTACTTTCAATAATGATTTGTAAAACTCTAACTTCAACATATTTAGAAACAGCTGCTTGACATAATTGTTAGAGGGGAACTCAATTACTTCAAGCTGCAAATCTAACCTCACATTTCAGAATTTACTTTGAAAGGCATGGTAAAAATATCCAATTCTGTTTAAATTTCACTGAAATCTGGAAATCTGAGTTCGAACTCAAAATACAATTTTTTCAAGTTTGGAAGCCGTCTGTGCTTACTATTTCCGTGGATTTATGTTTTGTAACACAAAAATACGGAAAGTAAAAATATCATCAGCCCTTTGAAAAAAAGAAAAAAAAAATAATATTTAAACAAAGTAGAAAAGGAGATGGATATACATATAATATATAAATCATATTTCTTTTAATTCCCGTCGGACCGGCAAATTAAAAATCTATCCGCGGGCCACATAAAACCTTCCGGCGGGACGGAGTTGGCCTGCGGGCCGTAGTTTGCCCATTCCTGCTCTATAGTAAAGGACGCACAAATGCTTATAACTTTGGTAATTTTACTCCGTTCAACTCGAAATTTTGACATTTTGAATATTTTTAAAATGCTACATACCCCTTGTGTACTAGACATATCCAATAAAAGAATGTCATTTTTTGGCGGAATAAAAAATTTAACTACAGATAAAAAGTTTTAAAATCAACAAATCACGTGTACCAGATAAATTTTCCCTGATGTTTAATAAAAATTGAAACTTTTTCAATATAAAACAAGATATAATTAATTAAAAATTGATATACTTAAAACAAGACAACAACAAAAACACCATAAAGGGAAAGAACAGTTAGCTGAACTTGCAAACAAGCGTGCACTCTGAAAGATCAGTTTCCTTAACTAATTATGATTTTTTCTTTGTTTTTCTTTTTTTTTTTATGTACAATAATCCAAATTTAATTTTATGTATATTTCTTTTAGTCTTGTTTTTTCGTTCTTTTTGGTATGGCAATCAATATTACATAAGAGATGGCAAAAACACATTCATCATTTTAACATAAATACAATTAAAATTTGTTGATCGATTTTTTTGGTAAGAAAAAAATGAAACAGAAAAAAGTTTCAAAAAGAAACAGAAGAACAAGGGAAAAAAGTTCCGTTTGATATTATATCAAAGTTTTTTTGAAATCTTTTCTTTTTTTTTTCTCTCTCACTTACTCTTAATTTGATCTTTGTTGTTTTGAATCTTTTTTATTGTAATTTCAATTAAGTTGTATTACGAAAATTTTTCAGTTTTTGGGTTTTTTTTTTTTTTTGTGTGTTATGTGAGAAATCTAATCAAAAATTTTGAAAAGAAAATTCTTTTTTTCTATGATTTTTTTTCTTTCAAGTTTTTGACTATAGCTAAACTCTAGTAGCTCTTAATGATTATTGCATTCAAATTAAATTCGATTCACATTTAAGCTGCTACGTCATATTCAATTGATCAAAATTTTTTTGAGTTTGATTTGATAAAAAATAAAAACAAAAACAACAAATATTTTGTATTTAATTTTGTGGTTATCCATGATCTAAAGATGCGCATAAAATATTTATTAAAAGTTAATCTGGTTCGATTATCTAAAAAAATATTATTAAAACTATTAAAATTCTAAACTTATTCTAAACTACAATAAAAATTTTATTTTTTATTTTAGAGTTTTTTTAAGTTTTGTTTTTTCTTTTCTTCTAATTTAAGAAACCGTTAAAATCACAGAAAAACAGTTCTCTATAATAATAATAATAATAATCATCGATCATTTAATGATTGAGAATAGTAATAATCAGATGTTAGGATAATTCAAGTTAAACAAAAATACATTTTGTTGATATTTTAGTACTAGTTTTCAAAGAATCTAATGTTTGACTTGAAAAACTAAGGTCAATGACTATTTGTAATGTTGCACATAAATTGAGTATTGTCTCGTTTTTCTAATATCAGACTTGAACTTAATATTGGTTAAACTTGACTACCATTTCTTGGGATGATTATAGCTTTGTCTTGTTTTCTTGATACAAAATACTCTTAAAGTTTTTTTTCTTTTTGTTGTTTGGTTAATTCTTCTATCTCTTTCAATTCTTATAACTTGAATAAGTTTTCTTCTTATCCATTTTCTTTTATATCAGTTACTCTCAGTTAGTTTATTTTATGATTATCCAATAAGGATTCAAATTCATGGTTACTTTTGTTAAGTGCAAAAATGAAAGAAAGAACAAGAAACAACAACAACAAAACAGTTACTACATTTTACCTACTTGAGATATATCCCCCCACATTAACTTACTTCTATAGATTTGATTCAAGTACAATAATAACAACAACAAAAATAAATAGTATAAAAACTTTAAATTCTCTATAATCGTGTTTGGATATTTCAAAGATATCAAGTCAAAATAACTTTAAGAACAGTTGCACATCTCTTAGTTCCCTAGTTTTATACTTTTTTAAACTTGATCACTAGAATTTCTATTTTAAGAAAATTTATTTCTTAGGATTTTCTTGATTTTATTTTATGTTTATTATTTTGTTTTTTTTTTGCATTAATAAACATAGATATTGTGATTTTCTTGTTGATATCCATATGTAAAAAAGGAGTTCATAGATTTGTGTAACCTGCTGTTACAAATTATCAAACCTATAAGATATATATATATATATATATATATATATAGAAAGATAATAAAATGTTAAGTCAAGAAAGGTAACAACTTGTCCGATGTCCAATGATCTGCTAAGATCATTCCGTGACAACTATACATTTTGCTTAGTTGTTGATTGTGTTATGTTTTATGTTTTTTTGCTAAGTATTTTATAATGTTGTTTTTTGTCTTTGTTCTAGATAGCAGAATTTATGAAGACTTGCATGTGATGTGATTTCTTGTTAAATTCAATATCTGACACTTGTTTAATATAGCACTGTGTATGTGTGTGTTAGAGATAAAGAGGGGAGGAAAGGGGACTATGGATTTTAAAATTAAATCAATTTTAAGATCAGTGTTTATAGGAGCAAAATATTATAGTCAATTTACAAAGAATATCTTACTTTTACTAAAACGCCAATAGGCGTCTAACCAGAAAAAAGACCTAACAAAAGTCCAATTTCCTTCTAAGAAAGAATAAATTTTAGATCTAACCGAATAAAAGGATCAATGAAAGATATAATTTTGACTTTACCTAGAAAATTCTGATTCTTAACAAAAAAAAAAAAAAACTCCGTATCCCTTAAATAAACCCCCAATAGAGGGTGAAAAAATTTTTGCTTTTATTTAGTAAGTGAATAAGGTTTCATTCATAGCCGTTCTCCATTGCCGCGTATACAGTGTATTAGCATCTCGTACAAAAAAATCGTTTCTCTATTTGAAATATTCTGTATTATGGAAATTTGATGGAAATATCAAAAAAGTGCCTTGAAAATTAATAATTTGAAACATTGAATAATTTAATTTAGCTGAAAAAGCAGTTTTAAAAATGTTTAAATTAATTAATTATAAAAAATAAATAACATAAATAAGCAATTAATAGGAGAATTTTTAATGTTAACTTGTTGGAGAATCACAAAAGATGCCGAAATTTCCCCTTATACAGGCCTTTAAAGGCTGTAGTTTGAGACAAAATTTCAAAGTGAGTTTTCATACAAAATTTCTTTTCGTGTATTTTAATACTGTGTACGAATGTCAATGGAATGTCAAAGGCTATCACAAAAACCCTTTGAAGTATATAAGTCTTTTTGTTTTCCCTAGAAAGTTACCAAAATGTTGACACTTACATGAAAAATAAATCAAAGGATTGAATTTTTATTTTTTTGTAGATGTAAATGAAGGAATAAAACTCAATAAACGATACAAATTTTTCTTATTTTTTGCTTGTAGGTCAATGAACGCGGACCAAAGAAAGACATAATTCTAGCTAAACTGTTGTAGCTCTTACTACAAGTTCTGTGTCTGACCGAATAATACCCCTAATAGAAAAGGACATAAATTGTTGTTTTTATTTAGGGGGAATGCTATCAAAAGAAAAAGTTTTCTATTGGTTCCCAATTAAAGTCAAATTTACTTTAATCTGGACTAAAAAGCTCAATAAAGTGCCTTTTACCAAAATACAATTTGGTATTTTTTTCAGACAAACATAAATTTTATGATAGACATAATACTTGGCATTTATTTATAAACTCTATGTCCAAACTATGTCCAAAAAAGTCCATCTAAGAGTGGGTCTACACAGGACTACTTACAGCGATTCTGTGAGTTTTGTATGAAAAATAACCGGTTTCATTGTGAGTTTCTGCTGTGAGCTGCCCTGTGTAGACCTACTCTAAGGACATCATTTTATTTAGAGTTTCAGCATTTTATTTTAGTAGTTTTTACTTGGAACGAAAAAAAAAGTAATTTTTTCCGACAAATAAGTTCCCCTAAAATACAAATAAGCTCTGTTTCTCAAAGAAAGGGTGGGGGGGGGGGGAGACATAAATTTTTATTCTTATAAAGAAGATCAATAACAATATAAGAAGAAAATAAACAAATGATATCATTTTAGCTAAAAGATTAAAAATCTTTGAACTCTATTAAAAAAAAAACAAAAGAAACTCCCATAGATCCTTCAAAAGCTTTTAATTTTATGGAGAAGTACAATAAACTTTGGTTAGAATTTAAAAAAACTGGTGAAGGATAAAGTTTTTGGCTTTCATATAGAATACCAAGAAAATTTGTTTCTGATCCCAAAAAATGACGTGTTTTTTTTGCTTAAGTCTGTGATCCTTATGAAAGGTACTTCAACTGTCTTCCAGCAACTTTATACATTTGTATGACTTCAATCAACTTATAATTTCTCCTTTTTTTGCTTTTTCTTTTGTTTTTAATTTATCGACACTTTCTACCCAGTACAGAAATTGTTAAAATCAGTTAATTTTTCACATATAAATTCATTGCCTTAATATGGATGGAAATATTAACAAGTAAAAAACTCATCTATAGGACATTTAGAAAATAGTCAGGACAATGCCTTTTGCAGCCTTACTAGAATAAAATTCATTGATGTTTTCTTTTGAAAAATTCTATGATTGATGATGGATGCATCAAATATCACAATGAAAAGTCTTAATATCTAAAACAAACTATAGCCTATAACATTTTGAATATTTTTTTAATGTTTCTTTTATGAATAAAAATAAAGGAACAAAAATTATTATTACAAAAAAAAAGAAACAAAAAAGGGGATAAATTTAAACCCAAAAATCTATTTTAAATGACTTTAGATACATTGAATATCGGTAAAATGGAGCATATAATTATATAGAATTCAAATGATTCAGCATAAAATGTACGCGTATATTATCTATTAATACTTAGAATTCCATTTCTAGAATCTGGACACCCGAAGGCATTGACCACAGTGTCTGTGTCTTTAATATATATATACATATATATACATAAAATGTAACACCTTCTTGGTAAGGTCTCAGTAGGGTATTAAGATCATGGAATGTATCGTGTCTTGGGCTGTCTTCTTAGAGGTTACTTCTAGCTATATATATGTAGGTACATATGCATTTTTATTAAGATTACATACCATTGATGAAACCATGGAGCAGCATCTCTTGTATAAAGGTATGGCCTCGTCTTTATAAGTGTAATTTTTTTGTTATGACCGCAAATATATGTTCTTGTACCTCTTCTATTTGTTGACTTTTAGGACAGGATGAAATATTAATTGATGTTGGCTTTACCTCTTTGGCTAGTTAAAAATTTATTTTGTTTATTATTTTATTTTTTAAACAATATTTTATGTATTAAATCGAAAATGTTGTTCATTTTTAACTTATGACAAATTTGTTATACTTGGGTAGATATTTTTAGTTGCAAATTATATTCTCATTTTAAGCCTTAAGGGTCAATGTGTCTTAAATAATGAAAAGTGCTGAAAGGTAGTTTTTGAGTAAATTAACAAAATAAAATAAAACCTTAAAATAACTACATAAATATATATGTATTGTGTTGTGGGTCTTGTTTAAATTTTTATTGTTGTTATTGCTGTAACAAGATAAGATACATTTATCGGTTGTCGTCTTCTATCAAGCCTTGATTGTAAAGAAGTTCACAAATCTTATGAGTCAGATAAATTTTGTTATTCTTTTTTTTTTTTGTTTATTTTATTTTTGGTCATTTTAAAGTCCAATGTGACTAGTGTCGACAACAAAAAATTCGACTGTAGCCAACTAATAAGTAAAGTTAAATTTTATTGTTGTTATTTTTGTAATATTTTTATGTTAGCATTTTTCAAATCAAAAAAATTGTCTTAAATTTCAACTGTGGTGCACTTTTTTGGCTGCATTTAGGACATACATACACACTCAAAATTAACTAAACTTATTTATTCAATAAGTATTAGACAAGTGTTTGACAAACAAGAAAGAAAAAATTTATTTTTTTCTCTTAGAAAATTTAAATCCAATCAACGGCAAAATCAAAACTTATAATACAAAGTTAAAATTATTCTTTAGTTTTCTTTTATTTTCGGTAAATTGTGACTTTTATAATTTGTTTAGTTACTTCTTGAAAATAATATCTGGCAAATAGCCACCGCCAGCAGCTACACATATATCGGCTCTTTTTTTGGCGTTTTGCATCACTTTTTGAAGCATTTCGGGCATAATTTGAGCAATTTCTTGGCATATTTTGGCAACTTAAGTTGAGCGAGACTATCAGGTTTTTTGGTATAAACTTTCTTTACACCCACAAAAAAATGTCTGGAGCAGTCAAATCTGGTGATATTGGCGGCCAGTCATAATCACCTCCTTTTGAAATCAATCGACTGGGGAATATTGATCCCAATATTTATTAATGAATTTTCATTGTTTCACAAGTGGTGTGACATGTTGCGCCATCTTGTTGTAACCAGTAACTCTCTACGCTATTATCAGCTAGCTGGATTGTCAAAAAATCGTGTATCATTGCCCGACGCATTATGTTCAACATTGGCTCTTACGTCTTCAATAATATCACCACTTCGACGTTGACGTGTTTTAATTTTAGGCTTACATGTTGTCACAGAACCACTTTCATTAAATTTAGCCACTAGGCGCCGAATTGTCTTCGGTGTTGGCGCTTTTCTATCAGGATATTTAGCTCTATATGCGCGTTGCATTAGAGTAACTGAGGAGTTATTTTAGTAATAAAATTTCAGAATTTCAGCTAAATTTTGTAGTGTGAAGAGTTCCATGGTAAAAATTCTACTGAACTGACGTTTATAACGCGAGTTGTCGCATCTCGATCTGACACTTGATTGTCAAAATATACGTATTTAACATTGGGTACAACAAAAAAAAAATCATCCTGTATTTTTACCAAATGAGTCAAAAATTTCTTTTTTAATCACAGACACAAACAATTAAAATATTTGAATTCATTCATTCCATACTTTGCTATCTTTGAATTCGTGTTCCAATCTCGCTACCGTAAGAGCAACAAAAATTGCCTAATACTTTTTGTATTTTTGTAGAATTCCTTAAATTCAAACCTCATTTTCGACAAAGACCTCATTATCCAAATATATTTTTTAAGATATTTGTTTAGATACTAGTCACTTTGTCCTAGATAGAACTAGAATCTATCTTTGTTTTAGAACTATTTTGAGGAAGTAGAACTTTAAAATTCAAATCAATAAATTTGTGACAAACTTTTAGAAAAACTTTATATTCGTATTCCTTGATGTTTGACATATTTATGATTATATTTCACTGCTTCCTGAATCATCATCCATAAACAATTCCATTGAATTTGCTTCTTCAAGATTTTTTTAACAAAATTAACGGTTTTGAGGACCTTCCTCAAGCAATTTCATAATAATTAAATAGCGACAAAATCTAGAAATTCCTATTATCTAACTTTGAATGAAATTTGTGTTGCATAAGCGAGTCCTTTGTTTTTTATATTTTATCACTTAAATAAATCTTTTGTATGCGTATCTTTTGATTTCTTAAAGCTCTTTTTATTGTATGCGTAAAAAGAAAATCATTTGTTTTCGAAAGTTTTCTGTTTTTGCGGAGATTAAATCACATATCGCACTAATTAGACTGAAGGTTCTTTATAGCTTGGACTTATTATAAAATCTTCACTGTATCATGCACTCTTCATCCTCTAAAAGTATTTTAGGTATGTTACTTATCGTTAGATATAGGTGCCTATGGATGTCGGAATACAAAACTGGTCTAAGGATTACTTTGCATCATGTGATACCTGAACCTTAACCTGAAAAGGGTGAACTTTGGTATACTTTAAACTTCCTTCAAAATTTTTGAACCTGAAAAATGCGAATTTTTGTTAACTTCCTTTGGGCCCTTTGATGCTAAATCGGGACTTATGTAAGATCAAGACGTTGAAAGGAATAAAAACTTTAATAGTATAGCGTAAATTAGAGAGTTGAGAACTTACTATCAACTACATCGTATTCCTTAGTAAGGAGGTCAAAGTGGATTAAATGAGGCTCAAAATATTGACTCGGGACAGCGGCAACTACAGCAAAGCAGCAATATTTCACTAACAAACATTTAAAAAAACTTTTAAAGAACATAATCTGACAGATCCTCTTTCTAGTCACATAATTATTGTGTCCGTAATTTTAGCCACGATTTCGTGTCACAACAGCTGTCACTTTGGTCTTTGATAAGGCTTAACACATTGTTTTCGGAAAATGAGTAAACTCGTCATACCCTTTTTTTATAGTAAATGCGGGAGATGAGTTTACTCGTTCTGTTGTGCGAAGTTGTAAGGCGCAAGAAACAAGGGGCTCTAAATGGGTGGGGAGTCGTGCGTTATATCTATTGTCGACTGTACCCGAACTTATTTACCTGCTGATACATTGAGTTTGAGACGGAACGAAAAATAATAATGGTAAAAATGCCCGACTATATAGTGTAAAGATTGTGTAAGGAGATAGATATATGTATGTTGGGGAAAAGGAATATAAGCTGTTAAGTTTTGTTTTGTTTTGTTTAAAGAAAATTTGTAATATTTGTGTAAAAATACTTTTATTATAAATATTTTTAATGATATTTACTATTCTTGTGTATAAAGTGTTTGGAGACAGATGTTGTGTTGATCACTTACCTAAAGGAATATTAAAGGTTAATTTATTTTAGATTAAAGACAAAAAATTAACAAAAACTCCTGTTAAAATTCGCTACGACATTTTACCGTTCGGATTTTGTATGAGCTTTTAAACATTTTACTCCAGAAAGCACTTATCCGAATTTTTATTTTCAAAGTATTTTTTTTTTGAATTAAGTAAAATTATTGGCAAAACGTATTTTACTTAATTTCAATTTTTTCGCCGTTGTTACTAATAAGTGATTCCCAACATTTTTATAAGAAGCTTGCGTTTACCGCTAGCTTTAAGAAAATCGATTGCACCAAAAAAAAAATGAACAAAATATTCAAATAAACAAATTTAAAAGAAAAAATGAAACAGTTTCATTTTTATTAAACAGAATTTTTTTTTTAGCTACTTAAATAAAAATTATTTAATTTTAAATTTAATCTCAAGCAATTGGCAAGTTATGCATAGTTCTCTATGCCAGCTGTTATCAAGCCGTGCGATCAACAGGAATTTAATTGTGGCAAAGTGTGACAAATTGCAAGATTGACTGCTGTGTGATTTAATTAAAGTGAACGTAAATAATGCAACGTAATAAATTTGTTTATATTTTTAATATACATAAATATATATTTATGTATAAATTAAGTAATTTACTTTAATTATGAGTAGTCATTTCGACAAAATTTATTTTTGAAATTTTTTTTATTAGTTTTATTTCTTTTTAAATTTTACTCTAAGTATTTTCATATAACAACAAAAATTAAAAGATTTAGAAAAGAAACAGGAAAAATTTCATTAAATCGGAATCAGTTTTCGAAATCATTGCATAAAATAGAACAAAAAAAATTGTTTATGTATTATGTCTAAAATTCAAGTAATTAAGGAAATATATTTTACTTTAAAAGTGAAATAACATGACTTGAATCCGAAAAATATTGTTTGAAAAAGCATATTTTTAAAAATTTCCTTTTTACACAAGGATCAGTTAACATATACTGATGACTCTACCATCAAAAAATTGATATACATAATTTTAATTTTAAAGAAGTGTCCATAATTAAGAACAGTATTTAAAGCTTTTCTAAGCTTGATACTATATAACACTGAATAAATCAGTTACCCACCACTAAATCTCAGAATTAAATCGACGGTCATCTGATTGTAGAGTATGCCGGTAAAATTTATTCAAAACTACTTAAAAGGCAGCAGTAGGTAGCTTGTATTTTGGAATGTTCATGGTTTTCTGTTAATTGACTAGCTTGAAAAAGGGAAAGTTGTCTTCAGCGACTATAATACTAAATACATTATTAGTGAGTTTTAAGAAAGAGATTGCAAAAAAACTGGCCTAATATAAAGAAAAAAAAGTCCTGATTTACTATATAAAAATTGATGCATGATTAGACGTCTAACTTTAACGAATTTAGGTTTTAGTTTCCTCGGTATTTACGACTGAGAAAAGAAATTATTATGTAAACATTTTCCTTTATATTAAACATGCTTCAAGCCCCATTTCAAGCGAATTATATTAAACATAAAAAGGTCCCCTTTTTCTCTTACACTCTACTCTAAATCCTGTCAGCCATTTAGCTGTTTACTTTGATTTTAATAAATATCACATTTCATTCAAAAATCTCGATTGCTTGTCAGCTTCGATTGATGCTGGTATTCCAAACTAGTCCTAAAATATTGTAAAGTATTACATGTCATATAATAAAAAATACTGCCTTAAACCTTATTTAGCTGATATTAACCGCATAAGACTATTAAGATGGGCACAAAGTGTGTATATCTCAGCGGGTAACTTTTTTTGACGTCAAAATGACATACAAATGAATTTCACGCTGAAATATCCACATATGAGAGGGAACTTTAGCGTGACTTAATGACGTCATAAAAGTTACCCGCTGAGATATACGCACTAAGTGAGTGCCCACCTTTAGATTTTTGCAAAGCACAAAAAGATGATCTAGTGAAAAAGATTTCAAGTTTCAAAAATAAAAAGTCAGGACCGAAACTGGCCTACAAACAATCATTTTACACAGTGAGTTTGGAAAATGTTAAGGTAGCATATTGTCGAATTTTTTATATCCTTTCCATGAGATTATGTAATTTTGGAAAAAAAAGAATAAGATTTTTGGGAAAAATTTGTTCTGAGAAACAAGAAAAGGAAAATAGTTTTCTTATTTTAGGACTAAAAGGAGCAAAGTTGGCCTATCAAATCATTTTTGTTAATGTACATTACATGTATAAAAATTGGCTTACGGAAAATTTTTCAATCCCTGAAAGGTTTCAATTAGAGAAGATGGATATTTAAATACTTTGATTTAATTTTCAATTATCAGAATGACTGATTCTAGCTAGCTGGAAAACAGTTTTCCTTCATCATTGAAATATCTTTCAAAAATTCCCTCTGAATTTTTTATTTAAATTTTTGAATACATGACAACTAAAGTTATGGTGACTTTATGCATCAAAATATGACTGAAATTATATTTTTATTCTCAAAATATACTTATTTCTTTTTTCAGAAAAAGGTTTAAACATTTGAATACTACATTAATGAATTTTTTAGCATGATTAACGCATGAATTTATGTATCCGAAATTTACTGATGACTATTTTCCCTACTGAATAAGAGTTAAACAACTTCAACTCATACCAATTCATATTTTCTGTTGGATACTAGAATGGTTTTCTTTCCTTTTCAGTCTGTGTCTAGATTGGCTTTTTTAACTTGGTGTCTAGATTGGCGTTTTGGACACCGGTTTCATAGGAGATTTTATAGAAGTTTTGAGGCTCGGTCATACTCAATTGTTTGTTTGAGTTTGACATTTTGATTAAAAATATATAACTTTTGCTTTCTAACTAGTTTTATTATATTCAATTAGCTTCCTGTAGATAAAAATGCATTATAAATGCCATAAAATTAGTGAAAAGGTACAAATTATACTTTTCCTTAAAGATTTCTGATGTAATTATTCCAGTCAATATACTTCTGAGTATAAACTTGCCTTAAAATTCCTATAAAATCTCCTATATATAAAACCGATGTCCAAAACGTTAATTTAGACACCAAATAAAAGCAGGAAAGGAATTTCCATTTTGCTGTTGTTGGGTAGTAGTGTAATCTATTTTAATTGTCTCCAATTTTTTTGTTTGTTTTATTTAAATAATTTTACAATTTCAAAATTTTACACTAAAAAAAACCGAATCAATAATTATATCATTTTTTTGTGAATTTTCGGTTTTGAAAATGAAAGCGAGAAACTTTGTTGTTTTTGTAATTCATTGGAAAAAAGCATTTCTCAAATGGAAAACTTTTATTAGTAGTAATTCAACATAAAAATATTGTTTATTTTTTTTTTTGGTTTGTAATAAAATTTTTTTTTTCCAATCCTTTTGCTGCTTATATCTTTTCGTAATTTAAATTTTTAAATGAGCCTCAAATATAATTTTTTTTCTTTTTTCGATTTTATTTAATAATTTTGAAAGTGGAACAAATTATGAACAAATTAGATTAATTTTGGATGCCAATTTAAGTAGCATTAATTTAAAGACTAAAAGCTATCTAGTTGAAAGAAGACTAAAATACAAAAAAATCAAAAACAAGAAACGATTATCAAATTTATGTTTTCTTTTATTGTAGATCAGGTCATTATAGATTAGGCCACCAATGAATATTCATACTTTGAATATATTCAAAGAGAAATAAAAAAACAAGAAATTATTTCAACGCCAGATCATAATTATTATGAATCCTTTTATTAGTTTTTGTATCTTGTAATCTATAAAAGCACTAAAAGCATAATTATGGATGGTATATTTTAATATTAAAATTTGATCGAAGATTATTAAATCTAGATGAGATGAACTTAACAAATTATATTCCAAGGTTATTTTTTAGAGCACAACTCAACACATCATTAAGGTTCCGTACTTTTTAAATGAAATTTCTGTGAAACGAAACGTATTTTAAAGAAATATCTTGCAACTTAATTTCCATATTAGATTGAATCGATAAACACTTATTAAAACCTACTCTTAACATTACATGACGGTAACGACCTTCAATTTGAGTATAAGTTTTTTTTTTTTTTTTTTTTTTTTAATCTTTGATTTCTTAGGTAATTTTGTCGTCTTAACTACAAAAAGAGACAAAACAAAACGTTTTGTTATGATTTTTATGGTCAAGCGTTGGAGTTCAAAGATATTGAATCTAGACTATTGGAAAAAGCTAGAATACCAATTAAGATATATATCGAAGACTGCAGGCACAATTTAATAATAGCAATGTAGGACGTTATAGAGAAAAATGATGTAATTTTGAAAAATAATAAGCTGTTATAGTATTGAAAAATGAGTTTTGAGAAAAAAGCGTTTAAAAATTTTAAAAGCTAAAAAAGTAAAAAAAAAAACACACTAAATCATAGAATCGAGCTCCAGAGACTAGACGTCCTGCAGCACGTTCGATATCTTCTAGCTTGATCCTGGCTTCCTTCTCGACCCTGTTGATACGACTGCTATCCTCCAATCTTGCGCTATTCGTGAGCCCTTGGCCCAACACTGATGTTCATATCGGACAGAAAGGTGAGAAAATCACCGGCACCTTCGTTGAAAGTAAATACGCAGCTACGTAGGATACAAATTTAATAATTTGTTTATATACTTGTTAGTTACCTGTCTTTATTATGAATAGAATTTTAGAGTGAGTAAAGGAAAAGAGACCAAGCCAAAAGATTATTCGAGTTTACTTTATTTTAAAACCGGAATGCGTCAGTATTCCTGGTTTTGGTTTTGGGCGAGATTATATTTTATCCATCATAATAGTTTCCTAGCTATGGATTTTGGGCAGTTTTTGTTTAGCTTTTCCTTGTTGTTATTCAGTAGCTTTTCCAACGCAGCATCCGAAAAAATCGTGTTGAGAAAAATACGTTTGAAGTTTTTTGGTAACGAAAAATCATAAAAAAATTCTTTCTTTATTGTTTATTTTTATCTAAAATCGCGTTTCTGTTTTTCCTCTTTATTTCTTAAGTGATATTAAATCTGTAGCAGTTCGCTTCATGAATGCGTTACAGGTGTGACACTCAGCGATGAAATGTCCGACAACTGGGCTGATTTTCATATCCATTACCTTTAAAATCTTCATAACTGGTTGTAAATCTTCATTTAATACACTCACATGTTTAAGCTACTCGAATTTATAGAATGTTTTAATTCATTCCATTTGCAAATTTTGTATTTTCTTACTAGAAAAAAGTGTAAACTAAAATTGATTTTTTTCCATCACTTCCGAAGTGGGAAAACTCACGTAAATATGTAAAGACTTCGTCCTAGCTGTCAAAAATTGATTTAATTTTTAAAATAGAAAAAGGTATTTCTTTTACTATTAATTTTAATTCTATGTCAAAATGAGAAGTTAAAAACTCTCTCTGGTATTTATATACACTTTAAATAAAAAGCAGCAAAATTTTAAGTGAGTTCATCTGAAATTATTTTTTCAAATCAATTGTTAAGCTCTTTTCTTGTGTTGTTGTGTTGTTACCTTAAGAGTAACAGTAAATTATATACAGTATATTATTATCCAGGTAATTATACCTGCCAAAGATGGATGAAGAAAAGGTTTCTACTCTATCTTTGTGCATGTGCTCTAGATTATCTGTAAAGGCATATACATAACTGGAACATTGTATATCCTGGATAATATCCGGGACCATTTTAACCTATTTACAGGAATTTTTAACTAAATTTCGGTTCATATGAAAAATTCAGTAGAAATGTTGTTGTTTTTTTCTATTTGAAAATGAAAGTAACTAAATTTTATGCAAAAATTCATCTCTTAGCATATCAATCAAGTATTTTAGAAAACATATTAAGAAAAAAAACAAACTCATTGATCATCTTTTTATTCCTTTTTTTATTTTTTTAAATTTAATTTGCATTAAATTAAAAGTAAAATATGTTAAAAGAAGAAAGAAAAAATGTCGCGCTACTGAAGTAGGCCATGGTCCTCTGTGTTTTTTGTCGTTTTACAATAATTAAAAATTTTGAAATTTTTTGAAAATAAAGAAAGTAAATAATTTGCTGACTTTAATCGAAGACTTTTAATTTACTAAAATAAATTTATATATTTTATTAGTAAATTACACACAAATATTACAAAATTTAATTTTTTGGTCTTTTATAGAAATAAATCTTATAAAATTATTATTAGTCATATCCTTTAAATTCTCTTCACATAATGAACTTGGTAACTAAGATTTAATTATCAGATCATATATTTATGGCTACTTTAACACAAAAAAATGTGTAACTAATAAAAATTTCAAATTAGGTCAAACAATTTTCACTTTTTTTTTAAATGAGAAACTAGAAAAAAAAACCAGCAAAAATTGCATTGGAATAAAAAACTTTATTAATATCTCTTTTTTATGGCTTTTTATGCAAAATCTTTTGAAATTTGAAATAAAAAAAAAAAAATGAAAAATGGAAAAACAAAATGTCTATGACTAAAAATAATAATTTTTTATTTTAGAGAGTGAAATTTTGTTATTGCTGTAAAACTTTAAATGAGTTTTCTTTTAATTGTTGTAAAAATAAAGCAAACACATACATATATACATACATACATATAATCTATTATTAATATTCCATTACTTTGATTATATCTTACAGGAGCTAAAGGAAAGTTTTAATTATGGGCTGTTTTGTCCTCCATCAAATGGAAAAGCTGGAAAATTTCTTGATGAAGAACGTCGTTTAGGTGATTATCCATTTAGTGGCCCCGTTGGATATTTAGAAGTATAAAAAACTAATTTTAAGTAAAAAAATAATTTTAATTTTTTTATTTTAATCTTAATTTCAGCTTAAATATAAACGTCGTGTCTATAAAATGTTAAATTTAGATGAAAGACAATTAAAAGCATTACATACACGTGCAAATTTACGTCGTTTTTTAGAATGTATAAATGGTGGTCATGTTGAAAAAATTGCTAAAATGTGTGCTAAAGGGCTAGATCCAAATTTTCATTGTCCAGAAAGTGGTGAAACACCATTAACTGTTGCAACTGGAACAAAAAAACCAAATAAATTATTAATAGCACTTGTTAACGGTGGTGCAATTTTAGATTATCGGACCAAAGATGGAGTTACAGCATTACATAAAGCTGTTGAAAGGGATTCACTTGAAGCAGTTATGTAAGTACTTTTGGTGTTGTTTTTCTTTTTATATTTATTTTACTTATTGCTAATTTCTGTTTGGTATTTTTTAAATACAAAATTTTGCGGTTTTGAGCTGTTTTTTAATATAGGAAAAATTTTGTATTTTCAATTGGTTTTGGTAAGGAACTAAGAAATTAGTGCTAAATAACTAAATTTGGAATAGGCACAAAGAGAATAAGAACAAAGATTGATGAATGACATTTAGTGCATATTCCATCTGGTATCTTATAGCGGAGACATACATAGCCCTTAATGCTCTTTAGCTAATGCCCATTTAGATATTTTGTATGAAAGAACGACATTTATGATTTTTCAAACCACATTTATTAAATGTTATTTTTAAAGAAAATTTGCTCTCTCAGAGCTTTCTGACCCCTTTGCTGACAAATTTATTGGAATTCAGCGCTGCCAGTTTTGTTTTTGTTGTCAAAGCTAAAAGCAAAAGTGACAAGTATGGCTATGGCTACAATATTTTATGAGTTGTGAGTTATATTTTTCGGCGGTGTTTTCGAGCTTTTATGTCTGTCAGGGCCTAGTTAAATGCTCATTTACTAATGAGCATTAAGAGCTATATCTGTCTCCGCTATTAGGCCTCGTTTATAGCACGGCCTGAAAAAGAAGTTAGCCGATATTCAGTTTTCTTAGGTGTCTTAGCTTGTTTTTCTTTGATTACCACTAAAACACAATTATTTTATCTTTTATCATTGTCTACTCCACTGGATCCTTGATTTATTTAAAATTATATTATATTATATTAGTGACAGTAAATGTCTGAAGGTGCCTTTAAAAAAAGATATTTTGTGGTGCAACAGAAACATCTAAGACCAAAAATTAAAATTTATTTATTAATGAAGATTTTTTTACGAGTTTATGACGAGCAGATTTTTTTTTATCGATTTTTCAATTTTGGTAAAGTCAAAATACCAATTTTCATCTAAAAAAACGACTTATTTCTTATTGTAAAATTAATAATTATTAAAAATTGAATTAAAAACTCTCCTCATTACATGGTGAAATATAGAAAAATGCAATGGTCTCGTAAATTCAAACTCCAGGAAAATGCTTAAGAATTTTGCTGTCATTTCTTACTCTATTCCAAAGGATGCTCAAATGCTCATAATTTCAGTATTTTTACTCCGATGAACTTGAAATTTTGACACAATATTTTTAATATGATTAAAAAAATAGAAGAAAAAAATTAATAAATACTGGACTTTCCCCTTAAATCTTATTTAAATTAATTGCTTGAAAAAAGATCTTCAAAAAAAAAAAACGAAAATAAAAAAAGTTCTAGTAGCAACAAAAATATTATTTTATTATTCCTCTTGTTATTGAATATCAAATAAGAAATTTACTAACACTAATTCAAATAGATTTACATTTTAAACATTTTAAATCCCTAACAATAGAGAGTTGTAATATATGTAATAAGAATTTTATTAACTGTCACAACCGGTGTTAAGACTCAATTTTGTAACTATTAAAACCAAAATATAAACATAATTAAAACAGGATTAAATCGAGGCCAATAGGTTATTAGTTTTTCTGAAAGTAAACTTTAATTACATATACATAAATATTATACGAGTATGCCTATAGTTAAAAAATTTCATAAATATCTTAAATGCCAACCAACTTCAGGCTACGATTTTAATCATTAAGGCTTAATTTCTTTCGTTTTTATTATTTTTTTTTCAGTTCAATTTAGAGTGCGATTTATTTTTTGAGAACCTTTTTTGTTTCGTTTTCCTTTTCTCCTGATTGAAAAATTTTTCTTCTTCATAAAGTTTTTTTCTAAGTTATTTCTCGTCATGTCAAAAATGCTGCTAAAATTATTAATTAACGACGTTGTTAGCACCATTTATAGGAGCTGACATAGATAACAACAACAACAATAACAACATAAAAAAAACTTAAATTTATTGATCCACAATCAATTTTATTTGGTTTTAGGGTTCATATACGTTCTTGTCTGGTAATTCAATTTGTCTGTCTTAAATAGAATTTTCTTATTATCAATATAATTTTTGTTTTTTTTTCCTTTTTTGTTTTGTTTTTGTCTTTGGTTAAACTACTTGAGATTTTTTTATATATACTGTCTCAGAATTAAGCTTAAGTAGTCAGAAAATTTTATTATTATTATTATTTTTTTTTTTTTTGGTTGCTTTTGACACATATCAAATAACAAAGATTAAATAAATACTTTCGTCTGGCTATATGAAATATTAAATAAAATAAAATAAAAAACTGACGATAACTAAAACTGAAATCAAGCCAACAACAACAATATAAAATTATAGAATTTTTTCTTATTGGGAAGAAACTGAAGTTTTAGCTGATTTGAAATTGATGAGATGTGAAATTTAAAACTTTAAATTTGTCCTTTCAAAAATTATATATTATGCAGTTTCTAAATTTATGCAGGTTGTAAATTTCATTTTGTGTTCTTGTTTTTTTTTTTTTGTTGGAAACACACCTGACAAAAAATAGATGGGAGTTTGAATAATATTAAAAATAGCTTTAGAAATAAAAAAAAAAATAATAATCATTAATTTTAAGAATAATTAATTCAAAAAAATTGTTAGCATGTTAAATATTTCATGCTTCCAAATTTTCACTTTCAGATGTGGAATTCTGTCTCGTTAAGAAATCAGCGTGAGAATGAGAAAGTCGGATTTTGACATATTGCAAATATGTATATCAAAATTATGTCCAAAAATCAAATTTAGTGTCAACGTTCGAAAGATTGTTTGGTTTATATTTCAACCGACGTTGACGGTATTTTTTTTGTTAATTGCATTTTCTACGAAAAAAAATGCAACTCATCCTTCATAATGCGTCTCAAAGTGATTTCACTTACTTACGGTAAAATCCTAGATTCCTTTGAAGTTTTTCTCAACAGCTTTACAAATCCATACAACCTTGCTACAAAGGCAATTTTCAGCAATAAGTAATTTTCCATTGAATCTTTAATATCCCTGCTGCTTATTGCAATTCATGTAATACCATACCAAACTCGATGTCAGAGCTTAAACATCTTTATCCATTTAAGCGTCGAATTAAGTTTTAAAAACTTCTCACAGTGTGCGGAATTTAAATCAAGCGATGACGTGTATACACGACAAAAACGCGCTTAACTGGTTGAACTGTTTGTATTTTATTAAAAATCAAACTTATGAATTTTTTGACCATTCTAATTTCAACTAATTCTAAAAATTCCACTTCTCATAGTCCCAAGGTGTCAAATCCCAAGCTATCCCAATTCAAGCTCTCAAGGATTTACCTCTATTAAATTTTAAAAAGAAGTCATTCAAGTAGTTCAAAGCCAATTAAAGTTTACATAAATCTAAGACTTTAATGTCTTGTCAAAAATATTCTAAATTAAGGATTTTATAAAAATTTTAAAATCTTTTAAGTTTCATAATAATTTACAATATTTTTATACTTATTAAAAATCCTAATTTACAGGACCTTACTTGAATTAGGTGCTTCACCCAATTATAAGGATGGAAGAGGACTAACACCACTATATTTGTCAGTAACTAAAAAAACTGATCCAAAAATATGTGAAAGTCTTTTACATGATCATTCAATTCTCGGAATACAGGATAATCAAGGATGGCAGGAAGTTCATCAGGTCTGTTAATTTAAAATTTTTTCAAATGAATAAATAAAATTAATGGGTTGCTAGGGGGTATCTTAAGTAGTCTTAGATTAATTAAATTAATTTACATACGATGGCAATAATCTTAAATTTTAATTTTCAAAAGAAAAAGGAAAAAAAGCTTAAAATTTCAATTAAAAATTTTAATTTGCAAATTAGAATCAAATTAAGGTGTCTAGAAAAAAAATTAAATTATAAATTTTACATAAGTAGAGAACCTTGTAGAGAATCCAAATTTTTTAATTTAATAATAATATTTTTTTTTTTTACAACATATGAGATAGGATTTAGAAAGATTTTTCGAAGGATTTATGTTCGTTTTCAAATAAATTATAAATTAATTGAATTAACTTACTTCATTCAAGTAAACGGGAAGTGAAAACTAGTTTAAAATTAGATTAAAATTTTCGAAGTTTCTGTAAAATGGGAGTATGTCTCCCTTTTTTGAAATGAATACTTCTTTAGGCCCACTTTGCACTTTTTCTGGGGAGTAAATTTAATTCTACCGTCACGCTCGTGTGCGTTACGCTGATTCGGATATTTTCGGTTTACTAATGCTCCTAAAACTATTTCAAATACTGTCATTTTTTATTTTTGTTGAATAATTTTGCAAATCATTTTCTATGAAATCAAGGATAATAATATTAATTAAAAGAAGATAAGATAAAGAATTTGATTGTAATTTTTGGAGGACAATAATTAACTACAGATTTCGCTGTAGTATTGAATTGAAGGCATTTTCATTTCTTTTTTTATTTATTTTATTTTATCCGAGAGACAAAAATTTCAAAAATTTCATAAATCTTTGTTTAAGCGGCAAAAATGATTTATAAGCTCTAAATAGTCTTTGAAAGGCTTTAAAGACTTAACTGAATGCATTTAACACTAAACTTATCGACATTTCATGTGAACCTAATTCTATCATGAGTGGTCAAATGAACACTTTAAACAAATCATATGTATTTTAATATAAAAATAGATTTTAGCCATTTGGATAATAAACAAAATAATTTTTGCATTTTCAGCACATTTTTATTTACAAATTACAGCATTTTGCATTGCACATGTTCCTAATACGTACTTATTACATTTTATACAAATTTTGTAAGTGTTATTAATTTTACAATATCTTATTTGACATGATTTTCATCCAGATGAGTCTTTAGCTGTATTTCTTATTACT
The DNA here is from genome assembly GCA_947359355.1 of Acrocera orbiculus. NCBI lineage: Eukaryota > Metazoa > Arthropoda > Insecta > Diptera > Acroceridae > Acrocera > Acrocera orbiculus. The sequence continues at coordinate 7,722,950 of OX375758.1, forward strand.
TCTGATGAACATTCTATGGTAAGCTGCCTCTCCCTCTGATATTCGGTAATAATCTCTTCTGTCAGTTGAAATTAAAAATTTTTTACCTCGATCCCGTCGTTTCTTTATATGAAATTCAAGCATTAATCCTGGCTAAATCTGAGATATTGAGCCCACCTCTAACATTTAGATTTTATACTATATTTTCTGGCCATTTGAGCGGTTATATCTACACCGAACTTTGTGCTATTGAAAATCTAACTGTCCTTGGGTTTTACCTTTTTCAATTTCAACAGATGAATGCAATAAAGTATCATTACTTTTTTATTGGGTTTACCCTTTTTGGGAGCAATAAATTTTGATCATAAATAAAAAGAGAATGATTTTATCTTTAACAACTCCAAATATTTATTATCAGGACTTTAGCCTATGTGGCACAGTGGAATCGTATTCAAGAAAATTAATTCATTTGCGCGACTTTAAGCGTTTAACAAAATTTCCCAACTGTACGGGATTGATTGATACATCGATAAGTCACACGATCAAAAATACCTTCCACTGTACTAATAAGTTATCTCCGATTTGAATGTTAATATAAAAAAACCGCCTTAGACAGCTTGTTTGTTGTCCCTCAAAATTCCTAATCTGATGTATAGGATTCTGTTTCGATGAGAGAGAAGTCACCATGAGACTGAGAAGATCAAATTTTGATATATTTGCCGTACATTATGTGTCAAAATCCGACTTTTTCACTCTCATACTGACTTCTCACCGGAATGGAATCTCATTTTTGAACTGGATCAAAAAATTCGATCTCTTTTGAATTATTAAATTTAATTTGGCCATAATCTAATCAGGAATTCTTTTCCCTCCTTATGCGTACTGGATAAATAAATCTAACCCAGAACGTAATACAGAAACTGAATCCAATGCTGATTCCTATCTTTAACAATTTTCCAGTCTGATAGGCTCCATATAAATTAAATTCATTATTTGTCAATGAAGTAAATTACACACACATTTTTCATTTGTTTTATTTTTCTTTTATCGACCTTCACTGACAACTGATAAAATTGATAAAAATCACGATTTAAGTTAAATTGACTTTGAACTCAATCCAAGAGGGCTTTAAAAAATTCCCTAAAGTGTATTTACAAGGTCATTTGAAATAAAATATAACATGACTAGCAATTTAATATTCAATTGCTTCATAATTGTAACATATTTAAATTATTAAACAACAAAAAGAAAAAAAAAAGAAAATAAAAATTAAACAGGTGCGCATGACATTTTAGACTGTCAAATAATGCTAATCAATTTTGCAGATTCAGCAAATTTCAGCTGTCATGGCGGCGTACGTTCAAGTAGAAAATTTTATGAAATGAAAAATTTAATTTGATTATTTTAATTTTTTAAAATTTCATAATAAAAATAAATTTATAAAAGTAACAAGCAAAAAATTTTAAATGTCATCCTGACTGTTGGATTTTTTTTTATTATTATTTATTTGTCTAGTTTATTTTTTTCTTTTTTTTTAAAATGATTTGAAGAAATCAATTAAGGAATTTATATTGAACGATATAAAATTTCAATAGTTTGAAGATTTTAAAGATTTTAAAAATACAAGAAGAATCTTGGTGTCTCTTTGCCAGCAATCTTTGCGAGCGAAAAAAACAAAAACAAAGTTTAAAAATTGAATGATGATATCGAAATAAATTTATAACATATTTTGTACAAATCAAAAAAAAAAAAAAAAATCAATTAGTAAGAAAGCATCGGAAAAAATTGACAAAACTAGTAGCGCTTTTGGATCATTAATTCCTGTATCCGTCCCAAAGTCCCTTTTCGATCTATATGAGTACTAAGCAGACATCTATCTTGGGATTATGTTTAGGGTTTTGGTGATGGTGTCCTTTGACTTAACTTAAACCAAATACTTTTTTTTAATTTTGTTAATTCCTTGAAAAGAAGCAAGTCTTCAAAAACTTTTTTTGGGAATGCAGGTTCAAATTTATTAATCAGTTAAATAATATGATAACACAACATTTTTCCGAATTATTAATTCAAAATAATAATAAGTGAGACAATGTCTCACTTAATGGCAGCGAATGTCTGGAGGCAAGAAAAGTTGTTTGGCGGTACGCATCATAACACACAACAGAATTATCAGAAACCAAAATTTCAAAATTTATTTATTAGAGAAGATATTTTTCAAGATTTAGGCTAAGAGATTTTTCGTTTTTTCGATTTTTCAATTTTTGGTAGTCTTTCGAAGCCAAAATACCGATTTTCACATAAAAAAACGGCTTATTTGTTATTGCAAAATTAATAATTATTCAAAACAAAAATAGTAATCTCTCGTCATTATGTGGTGAAATATGTGAAAAAGTAGTGTACAAAATTTCAAAACGATTGGTTAAGTAAATTTTGAGTCATCGTGCGCACCAACTTCGAAAATAACAAATTTCAGGAAAATGCTTTAAAGCTTTTCTCACTCACCCCTTTTAGCTCTATATCAAATGTTCACAGCTTCGGTAATTTTATTCAACGATCAACATGAAATTTTGACACAATATTTTTAAGATGTTATAGATATATTTAATGAAATAAAAAAAGTGGTAAATAAAAAATTAAATGCGGAACCCCCACCTACCCACCTATACTATATAAATATATACGACGGGTAAGCAAAAAGTAATGATTCTGAATGTGAAACAAAAGCAATATGAGCAAAATTAATATTTATTTTTCTATATAGTCTCCTTTCAAGTCAATACATTTCATCCAGTTTTTCTCTAAAGCAAAAATCCCTTTTTTGATAAAATTCTTTATCTTGCTCTTCAAAAAAGGCTTTAACAGTTGCCATCACTTTACTGTCGTCCTCAAATTTTTTTCCCCTAATTTTTTCCTTAAATTTTGGGAATAGATGAAAGTCAGGTCTTGGAGAATACGATCGATGATTCATTAACTCGAAGCCTTCATCATGGATTGCAATCATCGCAACGTCGGGTTTGTGTGCCGGGGCGTTTTCTTGATGAAACAAAACAAGTTTGCTTTGCCCATTTTTCTTGGGTGGCTTTTTGCAGTTTAAAAATTTTGTCTGCATATTAGTTGACCCGTTATTGGGTTGCCATGTTCCAAATAATCGATCTCATGGTAATTTCTTCTGCATTCCAAAATACTGATAGGATTGATGTTGATGGGCGGCCAGAGCGATATTCATTTTCTGTTGTCAATCTTCCTAGATTAAACTCGCGACACCATCTAACTACTGTTGTGGAGATGATGGTGTGGACACTATGGTAGGGCAGGCTCTTCTAATGTTTTCTTTGAATCAGTATGAACTTCCGCAGGCAACGTCTTTTTCAAACAAAGATATTTGATGACGGCTCTAATCTCTTTTTTTTCCATTTCTTGTTATCACTTCAGCTTCTGTCTTTCAAATGAATACAGCTCATAGGAATGCACAGGTATTTAAACCGAATTGATATGATCAACGTAGTCTAGTGTAAAAAATTTTTGTTCTAGCTATAAAGCTAGAGCAAATGCATCACCCGTTTTACAACCTTGTCCGTCGTGCGAATGAAAAACGCATTGGTCTGTACAAGGCTTAAGGATTGAAAACGCATTAGTGCTCATGATCCAGACCTACTTTTTGCTTACCCCTCGTATATATATTTGGAATCCTGTATACGGGAAAAGTTAGATATTTAGATATTAATTTACAGGTATTGGAACAAAATAAAAATTAAGTTCCACATTATTTTTCTTTTTGATTATTTAAAACAATTTAATGTTTTTATTTTTTCTTTAGATAATTATTCAATTAATTAATTTAAGCACTTTTAGAATTCTAATTTAGCATAATTAGATGATTGATTGTACATTTTTATGACACTTTTACGCCTTTGTATAAAAAAGGGTAATAGGAGCGGTACATAAAACAATCTACTACAAAAGAAAATTTTTTTTTTGTTTTCAATGAATTCCCTGAAAAACTTTTTAATATCACAATATTTATTAAATAAAATTTATGTAAAAATGATTTGGTCGTTCAATTTTCTTTGTTTTGTTTGTTTCTATTCCCACGTTTTTTGTGTAGCTAAAAGACTTCTTTTAATTCTTTTTAATTTTATTATTATTTCAAATTCTATTTCACAAGAAACAATTAAAATTCTTAATATCACAAAATATACTTGAAAAGATTTTTTTGTTTTGTTTTTGATTATCTTTGGTTCATTATCATTTTCAATAAAGTTATTAATTAGTTTTTTTTTTTTTTTTTGTTATTTTTCTTTTGCCGAAAATACTTGAAATTCTGACATTATTAGTTTTTGATGAATTCAAAGTGATAAAATTCCTTTAACACCACTTGATTATTGTTTGATATCTGCTCTTTTGTTAATTTTGTTTAGCAATCGTTTTAACGATAAAATTAATTTGCTTTTGATATCGGGGTAACATAATCGATTTTCCGTTTATATTTTGTGTTGTTTTTTTTTTGCCACAATATTTTTTTTGTTATTGTTAAATAATTATTATAAATAGAAAATAAAATTGCATATTTTAAACTTAGCTTTGACCGCTTTGTATATTATTTAATTAATTGCAAAGTGTCAGAGATTAGTTAAGGATGTTTATAAAATTTTTTAATATATTTATTCTTATCTCAAATTTTTGGCGCCTTAATATTGTAAGCTATCAAATAAATATTATCAAATTTCAACATAATTTTAATTTTTATTTAATTATAAATAAACAAAATAAAATTCAAAGTTAATTTCTGTTGTTCACAGTTTAAGATTATTGCCTTGTATTCTGTTATTTTATTTTGGGTGGCGGTAAAATCTTTTATTAATTAGAAATTTAGGTAAAAAAATTAAAAAATATATAATTTTAAGCTTAATTTTATCTATTCTAATTCAAAAAGCTTTTTATTAATAATATTTAATTTTCAATTAAAAATCTATGCTATTAGGCATGCCGACATGGTCTTGTCCACCATTTGGAACATTTATTGTTTTATGGTGCTGACATGGATGGCCGTAATGCTTCAGGTAATACACCATTGCATGTCTGTGCTGTTAACAACCAAGAGGCTTCTGCTAGAATGCTTCTTTTTCGTGGTGCACACAGGGGTGCACTTAATTATGCAAATCAAACTCCCTATCAGGTATTTATTTTAATTAGCTTAAATAGAAAATTTTTTTTTTTAATTTTGTAGATTATATAACTAACTTTATAGCTTAAGACTAAAAAAAAGCATGCTTCCTTTTTATATTCTATTTTATTTCTTATAAACTTTGTTTTCTTTTTATATATAAAAATTATAGCAATAAGGATTTAAAATATTAAATCAAATTATTTTAAAACACAAAATAATTAAAACTGATTCAAAGTCGATTTTGGTTATTGTATTTTTTTCCTCCTAGAAGTAATTCATAATTACGAACAAGGTAATATTGGGTCGGTGAAATATCGGATAAATATGGAGGATGTCGTAAAATTTCATATTGTAGAGGAGTTAACTATTTTTTGTTCAAAAAGAGTAGAGAAAGACACTTTGCAAGTATTTCATAAGATATGTGAAAAAAAAGAAGAAAAAACAATAAAAACTTTATTTTCTTTTGAAAACATATTTTTCTTCGGAGTGGATTTTTTTTGCTAAATGAGGGTGTTCGTCTAATAATGTAACCACATCCGAACAACTTTCATTTGCATATTAAATTTGACTGTTAAGGCGGCAGATAATGTTTTTACAGAAAGTTGCGACTTCTCACTACTCCAATAATCATTCCCTAGTGCAAATACCCTTTCAAAAGCAGCATTAGTGCCTGGACAACATAAGGAAAATTCTTTAAAACTTTTAAATTTTCATGTAGGATATGTTCTACTCTAAAATGCCCAAAGATTTCTACCCATCTTTTGTCAAGTTCTAATTTCTCATCTTTTCATTTCTTCAATTTTTCTTCATTTAAATATAAATTTACTCTTCGGATTTCTTCAAAAAGAAAATTGCCATTAATAATAACAATATATTTTACTTCCTTCATTACATATTCGACTGCTGAAGAAACTTCTTTCCATTCAATTTTACTATTAAGAAGGGTCCATTTGAAACAATTTAATGCTCTAAAGTTCACTATACATTCTTCGATATATTCATAGCAAATTTTATAAAAGTTTTTAACTTCTTTTATTCCGGGATTGAAATCTTCCAAAACGGGCAGTTTATTCTTTAGAAATACAAATGCGTATAAATGAATACTTTCAGAGTACAGGATTTGAAAAGAGTACGATTTGCGAAAAAAGAGTACAAAACTCAGTAAATGAGTACAGTTGGTCACCTTATTTTATATGGTCGTGCATTGTGCCGTTTGAGCAATGCTGGTTGTTTTTTCATAAGCTTCTAATGCATGACATCAATTTCACTGTTATAGTTTCTCCCTGGTTTTAGAAAGGAATAATGGATCACTCCTTGGGCATTCCACCATATGTTAACCATAGTTTCTATTATTTAATGAAATTTCAGCTTCGCGGGGGTGTCCCAAAGGTATTCTTATCTACTTATACGCTTGGTCGTTTTCAGTTATTATACAAAATCCAATTTTTATTATAAGAGATGGTTTGATGTCAAAATGACAAAAATGTGCACATTTTCTCTTGTGATCGATCATCTGCAGTTGGGCAGTGCAGTTCGTGGGGCACATATTAGTCAAATTTGATTACTTTGTTTATTGTACACAGATGTTTTAAGACAACCGTATAAGTAGTTCGTAGTTTAGACCCAAGTTCATGAATCATGGATTCATGGATTTGATTGCACAGTCCTCTTTAATTCGATGTAGTTTTCCTCGAGGCTCATTGACGATACTCAAATTGCCACAATGAAATTTTTGAAATCAATATCGAGAATTGTTTTCTTCAGTGAACCCATCTCCGAATACCTGATTAATATTTCTTGAAGCTTAAACTATGCTATGATTAAATTTGAACTTGTATAAGAAAAGTAAATGTAAATCGTATTTTTTTTCCATTTGGTTCCTGAGAAAAATAAAATAAAGATGGGTTACAAACACGAAATGACACCTTTAAACTTTATAGATAAAAATATCGAGCACAGGTTACAATGTATCTCTTTCTCAGTCGCAGCTAAATAAAGACTAAACAAAAATGCCTGTTTCATAGTTTCCAATTAATATAACTTTTTGGAATTTAGTTGAAAACTAAGCGAAATTGTTTTTCTCTCTCGTTGATTTTTTTCACCCTTTTGTTGCCTAAATTTTTGTTGATTGGGGCCAATGAGTTTCATGAATATTTTCTTTTGGTTTTTAAAGTTTTTTCTTTGAAATTTTTATTCTTAGGGTCAAACAATCTAACCAAGGTCTTCAGGTTTATGTTCTTGTTATATTTTCTTGGAACCTTCTAGGCAACATTTTTGTTTATTTAAGTTTAACTTCTCAAAATGTTCCCATTTTTTTTACTTTTCTGAATTTTAATTCTTTGAATCAGACGAATACGAATACCGTTCCTGGGGATTTAACTTCTAATTTTTTAAGCTAGAATACATTCCTTGGCTAGTCAAAGTATTTCTTATTAAAGTCAGGATATCTTCTATGGTTTACTGAGTTTTTATTTTCTTCGTCCTTAATTTGTAAACTACATATATCTTTTTTTGTTTTTATATTCCTACTATTAGTTTGCTCAAAAACCTTCAATTGTTAATAAAATCTTTTCTATTTATCCAATCAAGTTCAAATAAATTTTGTTGTATTGGGAGTGCATGACAATTGATGTTAATAGAGTTAGTTCAAATATTAACTCATTAATTATATTTAATAAACTAATTTTAAGTTTTATATGAGAGAAAAACTTCAGAAAACTGAATGCAACGAATTACGAATTTTAAATTCAGAAAAAAGAAAAAACAATCTCAAGTAGAAATATACTTTAAAAAATTTCTTTTTATATTACTTGTTTTTTTTTGACTTTTGATATGACATATGAGTCGTTCAGAAGCCAATGTGGATAAGTCCAAAAAATCCAAACTGAGAAATTTTATGTTTCTTAATGCATTTATAATACATAACACATGCGAAGGCTATTGAAAAAAGGGCTTTTTGACCAACAAAAAATGAAAATACGAGTAAATCCTTTTAAGACTAACAAATATATTATTTATTCTATTAAAATTTTCAAAAATCAGAAAATATGAAAAAATGGACTTATCCACATTGGCTTCTGAGCGACTCATATATCAAGCACAAGACTACAAATCTGAGTTTTTTTTTATTTAAAAAAAAATTTTCATTTTTGTATCAAATTGAAGACGATTGTTTGTTTACTAAATACAAAAATTTAGAGTAAAATTCCTTCTATTAAATTTTCTTAACTATAAATTTAAAACTTTTAAAATATAATTACTTAAAAAATAAAATCTTTTTTCTTCATTACTATAGGTTGCTGTAATTGCTGGTAATTTAGAACTAGCAGAAATGATACAAAATTATAAAACAGACGACATAGGTAAGTATTTAGCAAAAATAAAAACAAAAAAAAATAATTTTTTGCATCCAAGTTCTTAGCATCTAATTTTTTTTAATTATTTCAAAATTAAATTTAAAAAAGTTATATATGAAAATTTAAAAAAGAAAATATTTTTAATAATGTTTTTTTTTTGTTAGAAATTATATTTAGTTAATTGTTGAACGTTTGCACCGTTCTAATTGTTTATTACATGTTTGTCATTTGTTATGTTCTGTTTGTCGTTAAAAACTGTTTGTTTCCTTCATTGTCTCACGTAACGAAATTTGAAAAAGAAAAAAAACAAGAAACACAAAAATAATGCAATTATATTATTCATCTCATCAATTTTCTATTTATTTTTCATTATTTTTATAATGGATTGATAAAATCTTTCTATAATAAATAACTATTTTTGTTGTTTTTTGATTTGATGAGTTATAAACACAATGATCAAATTATATTATTTAAACAACAGAAAAACTTTCTTAATTCATAAAATATTGCTTTATTAAAAAACTTTAACACACTGCATTACCAGCAGTGATAGTAGTCTCTAATTTTTCATATTTAAGCATATGATCATAATGACATTAAGTGACTAACAAATTTTTCCTTTTGTTTTTGTAATTTATTGATACTTGTGCTCATGATTCATGATTTTAATAAGCTACACAAATAAGACTATGGATTATAAAAAAACCTTTATATTTGATTTCTGGATTGTAGTCCTTATTAGCAGTGACTTCAAACTACTTTTGACCGTATGACTAAGGGGCACAACTAGTGTGACCGCGTCTATGAAAATGTTTTAAAATTTGGAAGATATATTTTAGCAATACAATGTAATTTTTTGAAATAAAAATTTAGCAAATTATACACCTGAGTCTTCCAAAAAATAAAAGAAATTCTCCCATTGTTGCAGTCCCTCCAGTCAGTGCAGTCACAGTGTCTGAAATTAAAAAAACTAAAAAAGATCGCTATACGAGAAGGTATTGCCCATTAAATAACCCACGATTCTGAAGAAAAAATAATTTAAACATAACAAAATGGTCCATTTTATAGAAACAGGTTAAAATCTGAGTGTTTTTGGTCTAGCAAAATTATATTTTTCATCTAATTATAAAGCTAGAAGATCATTGTATGGAGAAATAATTACAAAATATTGTAAAATAAGAATCTAATCGATTGGAAGATCTGTTATTGAGTTACAGCTGTAGCAAATTTGAAATACGTAGTTTTGAGAAAAATGCCTTTAAAGACAAGTAATGTGGTTTTCTAATGGAGCTGCAGCTGTTTTTTAAAAGGATGGAACTCAGAAATTTTACACTAATTGTGCCCCAAAAAAAGATGTCATATTTTTTAACGGTAAATCTCAATCAATCACTAATAAAATGGAAAACATTGCTAATAGTATGAAGTCATTTTTTAACAACTTAACCAAGTAGAAACTTTTTATTCTAATTGAGAATCATTTGTTGGTAAATGTTTATGAGAACTTTTTTTCAATCTCTACAAGAAATTTTCTCAACCCTAAATTCCCATTTCTATTACGTCCTTGAGTGTTAAAAATGCCAGCTGGATACTAAAAAACCTAAGGAAGATAAATCATACAAAGTGCAAGTTTTCCATTTTTATGTAAAATGTTATGAATTTTAAGATATTAGATATGCGTAAATCTTAAAAATCTCAATCTCAAAACTAAAATTATTCTCAAAAATAAATTTCCATTAATTTCATATAACAAATAAATTTTTGTTCATAATTTCCTTTTATTAACTGTAATTCTTTATAACTTGATGAACTAGAGAAATGCTATAAAATTTCAGATTTAACTTGTAATAAACAATTAAAATTTTTTGTTTGTTTTGGCTATTGGAAGCCTTCTTTTATTTACAAATTTTTCTTAGTTTTACATAGTTATACCGGAGATACACATATCCTTTAACCAGTTAAGTGTTGTATTTTATTTTAAAAAGTCTTCACAGTGTGCAAAATTAAAATCACGTCGATACACGACGAAGGAAAGGCAAAATGGTCCTATTACAAATTTAATCAAAAATGAAGAACTAAATTTTTATTTAAGAGAAAGTTAACAATTTATTTGTGCAAAAATTGTTATTAAAAACTTCAAAATTCTTAGATAATAATAAAATAGTTTTCATAGTCAATGGCAATGAGGACGAGTAAACACGTCGAACGCACCGTAATAGGGATTTGTTTTGACGGTTATACACGACAAACGCGCTTAACTGGTTAATCATATTTAGTTAATGCGCATTTAATAGTTTTTAATGGGAAGATAGAAATGGCTTACATGGTAGGCACACAGACGCTAATGATCATATTTCTAATGGTCATATTTTGAAACGTCATATTTCGGAGACACACAGGAGCATATGATAAAATTATCATAACAGCTGATCATCTGTCAGAAATATCATTTAAGTTTTGATAGTGCAAAATTTGTTTTTAAAATAATTTTTGGTGATAAATAATATTTTGGCTTGAAAATTAATTCCAGAAATTTTAAATAAAGATCAGTTTAATTCTTAAAAAGTTTTTAATACATACATATAGAAATTCTTAATAGTGGCAAGTTTTTCTTTTTTGTTAAAATCCGGCAAACAAATATAATTTTCTTGCAAAATAAAGGGATTCTAGGACAATATTGTGTTAATCTTAGTTAAAATTGTAGACTAGTGGACTGGCGAAAATAAAGAAAAACTTGTATTCCCTAAAATACATCCATATCAACTTTTGGTTTGAATTTTATTTTCAAACTTGCTGAAATGCTTGAAAAGTACTCCTTTCGTTTCTTTGTAATTTGTTTATTTTAGTAGTTTTTTAAGAGAATTATTTGCATAGATAAAATTTTATATTTACTTAATTATTATTTATAATTAATTTACTTAAGCTAAAAGTTTTTTTTTTCAAAACAGTTTGAAATTTGAATTAGCAACAAATTTATATATGATTGTGCTTTCTTTTGCAGACGTCAGTTTTAATATAGCTTTTAAATTTAAAACAAGTTCTGATTTTATCTTTATGGCTACTTAAAACAGAAAACTTTGAAATTGATACTGAAATTATTATTTAAAATATAAAGAAACACTTACCTATTATATCTTTTTTAAACTTAAATCAAATCTATTGTTATGATACAGTTGTCAAAGTGCTACGGCGAAAAATAAATTTTCGCCTTTCGGGTTGCTAGATGTTTATTTTAACGCTAATGATGATAGTATTACGTTACTGAACGTCATATTTCTCGTAAGATTATTGATAATATATTACGAAAGGATTACAGACACACAGAGAAATATCATCATTAGCGTCTGTGTGCCTACCATGTTGTTCATATTGACTAGATGTGCTTTAAGGAGGAGTAAATGTGTCTTCGGTACTAAGCATTCCCTTTTATCCAACTTGTTTTAACTATCTCTTAGCTTATGTTGGTATATATTTTGCTGTTTAACACTTTGGTTAAAAAGTTTCGAGAAAGATGCATAAAAATACAATTTTTGTTTCTATTAAAATTCAACTTTATTCATCAAAATAACATAATCTCCTCTATGAATATTAAGCAACTTTAACTTTAACACTTTTTTTTATTATTCTACTCAAGCCGTGTTGGTTGATTTATTTTTGGCTTAAAAATTGTTCTCCACAAAGAGAAATAGCTTAATCCTGATGATGATTTAGCAAGAAGTAGTACTAATACAGGCCCTTCAAAACTTTTAAAACAAGTCTTTGTAAACATCATCCGGAAAATGTTGTTAGGTAGTATAAAACAACACATTCCAATACAATTTCGGCCTTCGAAAACCGAAAAATTTCCTACAAGACGTTGCAAAGTGTCCGTTACCAACACGAAAAATAATAAAACGTAGGAAGTAGTACGGTATCGTAGAAAATTTAGTAAATGTGCGATGTACGTTACCCAGTAGGGAAAGTAGCTCTACTTCATCAATGAAAAAGAGCTAGTTTTGAGTTATAATACCTACTTTTTTGGGGGAAAACATCAATAATAGATAAATAAATGGCCGCAAAACTCACCATCATGACGATTTTCTGCATAAAAATATGACTGAAAAGGACCTATGATGGCTACTTTCTGCATGCTGCAATAATGAATATTTCACAAGTGAACTTTCCGACATGATTCATGCATGAGAAACTCACTGATGATGAGTAATTTCTCTACTGGGTTATTTTCAGTATAGAAGAAAATTATCAAAGATGTCAAAATATTGCAAGAGTTTAAATTAAATATTCATTTATTTATTTAGTTTTATTAAGAAATTTCTTAAAGTAAAACGAATTTGATAGAAAGACAATGAAAATTTTTTAACGCCAACGTAAAATTCCTTAAAAACAAAACAAAAAAAAACCTGAAATACATTTCTGAATTCCAAGAGTAAGCAAAGTCTAAGTAAGCTTTCTACCTTTGCTTCAAAGCATTTGCTCACAATTTCAATTCATTTATGCATTTTATATACCGTTAAATATATATTTTTGTTGTTGGTTAACGATTATATCGAGAGAGCCCTCTATTATAATATTTTTTTTGTTTTTTTTTTTGGAATGAAAAACGTCACAAATTTTTTAATTGAATTTCTTAACCCTTACTTCTATCCTAAGTTTCTTGTTTTGTGTATTAACGGTAATTTGTGACACATTAAAAAAAAAAAACTGATATGGAATCTATAATCAGTTATTATTTTGTGTGTAGTTCTGACAAATCAAATACCTTTTCTTTTCTTTTTTGTTACCTTGGGGCATATTTTACTTTTCACTTTTATAGGTTTTAATTTCACTTTAATGCAACAATTTTTAACGTTATAATTACAGTTTTTTTTGTTTCTGGTAGTGTTTGTATTTTTTTGTTTTTGCAATTCAGGAAATTATAAAAAAATTTTCTGTATTGACCTTAAATTTAGTTGGAAATTGGTCGAAAACAGGTTCAATTGGTGGAATAGATAAATTTATCTAAAGAAATCAACAACAACAACAAAATACTGATTAATCAAAAGATTTATGCAGAAAAATTTAAATTGTTTAAGATTAGTAACTTTGTGGAGTTTATGCAATATTATTTAGCTTTGATTTCCGTATTTCGGTTTAAAAAGTGCGAGGTAAAAGGAGGAGTTTGGTTTTGTTTTTCTTCGGAGCTTTTGATTAATTGAAATGATCTTGAGCACTAGGGTTTTTTTCTTTTTTTTGTATAAGTAAAATGGTTTAATAAGGAAGAGATATTCTGCAAGTTTTTTTGGATTCAGTTATGTCTATTAATTTAAAAAAAAATAGAAAAAAACGAAATGAGATTTAAAAAAGATACTACTACCGTTAAATTTTTGATATACTAATTGAAATTAGAAAATATTTCTTTAGGGCTTAATTAATTTGAAGATTTTTTAAAGTTCAAATATTACAAGCAAATTTTGATAATTATGAGAATTTGATTTTAGTTTTGTGGGATAAGTTCAATTAATTTTCTTATTTTTATTTAATTTTAATTATTATTTTATTTATTATTTAGTTAATTTATTTTTTAAAATAATTTTTGTTATATTGTCTACTCATAAAATTAAATAAAGTTTATAGCTTTACCCCGACATATGAGTCGCTCAGAAGCCAATGTGGATAAGTCCAAAAAATCCCAACTGAAAAATAAAAATGAAAGTATGATTAAATCCTTTCAAGACTAATAAATATATTATTTACTCTATTAAAATTTGCAAAAATCAGAAAATATGAAAAAATGGACTTATCCATATTGGCGTCTGAGCGACTCATATGATAAATAGTCTAATTAAATATTAAACAAGTTAAATTAAATTTTAGCGTACTTATATAAAGTAGCCTCCTTCTGCTTCGATACAATGTTTTAACACGATCAATTAGCATGCCAAATGAATCTTTGAGGTTATTATTATCCATGGCCTCTAAGTCAACATAGCACTTTCCTTTCATCGGCAGATAAAGTTTTGAGAACAGTTAGAAATCACAGGTTGCCAAATTAGTCGAGTAAGTTGAATGGTTGATGATTGTAATACCATTTTTAGTCAAAAAAATCAGTAATTATGTTTGAGCTATGAGAGAGAGAGAGAGAACATTATAATGCAACAAACGCCAAATTCTTTTCTAACGGTATTACGGCCTTATATACGACAAATACACAACAACAGATGCTTTATTACACCAAGATAAATCACAGCGGTCATCATTTGACCAGATAAAACGAATTCTCGATGTATAATGCTCTTGAAATTTTAAAAAAGAAATCAACATTTTGCTCACTTTTGATTTTTCGAGACGATTTTTTCTCGAATTTGGCTCTGTTGGTCGTTTCCATGCACAATTTTGATGCTTTGTTTTAGGATCATACTGAAAATACTACGTCTGGTCATCATTAGTCATAATGAAATATTTAAAGTTTTTATCCTTTTTTGACTTTTTTAAGTTTTGATCTTGATCATGTTGAGTTTGCTGTGTATAAAAAATCATGCACACACCTTCCTTAAATTCAAATGATCGATCAAAATCAAAATTTTTGGTCATATTAACTTCTATTTCTATATATCGCAATGAAGATTTTGGTTAAACTCATGCACTTTTACCTTGTGTTACTTTCAGTGCCCACTTGTCACATTGAAAATCAAAATTCATTTTTATCAGCTACTAAATTGTCTACTAATTTACAACGGTTTGCTGTAGTTACTTCCTTTCATTTAAAATTAGGTGAAAGCCTGTTAGTAAGTCGCAATTAATTGATATTACCAACGTTTTTTTTGTTAAATTTCATGAAAATTGAAAAAAAAAATTGATTTTATAAAATAAAATCTCTCACTACCAGATCACAAATACATAAAAATTGGAATATATGTACACAAAGCGATAACATTTTGTGATATTACTGATTTTTTTCCATTTTGTTTTCTTAAAAATTTAACTGGCTTTTAAAGTAAAATAAAACACATGTTCTTCAACCTTGAACGATTGATGATATCATACAAAACTGATGTAAAGAAGCTAATCCAAATGACTTTTAGAGCGACTTTATACTTTTGCATGTCTTTAAGCGATTATCGACTTTTCATATTTATAACGAAATGGTGATGAGTTGGACAACCTAAAATCGCTTGAATTGATTTCTATATGGAATACAGTTTTAGGTCCACAATCACATTGTTTTATCCCCAAAAACTAAAAATATATTCAAAAACATCTTTGACTCAAAAAAGAATTTCTAATCTTAAAACATTTTGGTTTTTTTGGCCTTTTTTTTAATAATAAGCAGAAGATTTTATCAGAATCGATAGTCAAAACTTGACTATTTATAAGAGCTTTTCTATCACCAAAAATTTTCATTCATTTCTTTTTTACTTCTTTCTTGATATTTCAAATCACGTTTTAGTGTTCTAAATATTTCGAAAAAACTTTATTAGCTTTATATTTGCTTGTTTTTTTTTTTTTTTGTCAAAACTCTAAAGCATATATTAACCATATTTAATCTAAATTATGCTTAATGCTTTCCCTTTTTCCATATTTAATTAATTCACTCACATTCTTCTGTCTCAATTTTTTTAATATTTAGTTTTGTTATATTTTTATGGAATGTGTCCATGCTTGTTTTTTTAGTGTTTAGGTAATTTTTTTTTACACTTAAAATTGTTCATGTTAATTAGATATTAAAATTCTTATGTAGTTTTCCTTATTCTTTGTACAATATATAAGAATTTCTAAGGATCATAAATGCATTTAGTATGGTAAGATTTTATATTTGAATTTTAGTCATTTCAAGGTCCACTATTAATGTTATTAAATTAGCGATATCGTTTGTGTAATTTTCACTTTGTATCGGATCACTGGTCAGTAGAGACTAACCGAGCAGAACATTTTTTACTTTACTTGAAATCTTCAAAGAGACTTCGTGATTAAGTGTTTAAATTCTTTTAAAAGTCTATAGCAAGATTCTTAGCCTGCCTACAGAGTGTCGGCTTATAGCCGAGCTGACACCGATTCCCATGGTGATTGGTAGGCTTGCACTCTGAACATTTTGAGTATATTCCTATTGATTTTCCCATAACGACTTTATAGTCTTCGGTATCGGAATCGGCGTCACCTCGGCTGTAAGCCGGTACTCTGTGGGCAGCCTTAAGCTCTTTCAGTGATGTACCTTTAATGTCACATATACTTGTAAAACGATAGGCCTTAAAGATTTTTGTTATTTTTGGGCATAAAAAAAAGTCACACGCAGCCATGTCTGGCGAATATGGAAGCTAGGGCAATGTTATAGTTATGTTTTTGGCTAAAAACAAATTAACAAAAAATGAAGTGTGAGCAATTGCATTATAGTAATGTAAAAGCCATGAAAGCCACAAATCTTGGCGCTTTTTTCGGATTACTTCACAGCATGAAACTAGTAGGTAGTATTTCTTATTATTCGTTTGATGTCATTGTAAGAATTCATGATGCACTATTCCATTGAAATCAAAGAAAACAGTGAGCATAACTTTGACATTTGACAGCTCTTGTGAAACGTTTTTCGGCTTTGGAATACATCCACTGGGACGATTGAGCTTTAGTTTCGACATAATATCCATGTACTTATGTATATTTCGTCACCTGTTACAACATGTTTTAGTAATTCTGTATCGGTGTGACTCCTGGGCAACTTCCTTCATTTGCTGTAGTTTTTGTTCAAAATTCAACAACTTTGAAACAAATTTTGCAGTCACACTTTTCACACCCAAAAACATTGGAAAAAATTTCATTGCATACCATTTGCTAGCCAACGTCATCAGCGATTTCTGTGATTGTTATCCGGTGATTTTTCATAACCATTTTTTTTTATTACCTTTTCTTTGTGTTTTTTTTTTTATCGGTTCTTGATGTGCAATGCCGATTGGGGTTCTTATCATCTTCAATGTCCTTATGGCCATCTGGAAAGTGCTTATACCACTCGTTAAGTGGTAAGGTTTTCTCATAGCAGACTTTCCTTAGGCCTTTGTTAACACTTCATAAACTTTATTACACTTTATTTTATTTTTTATGCAAAATTTAATACAAATTCTTTGATCTTTTTTTTTTTTGCCAAAAAACAAAAATCACTGACTCGACTCAAAAAGTAAACAATTAATACAGTTAAAAATTTTATCAGGGGTATGTGTACTAGCATAATAAAAAAAAACAATCGATTAACGATTGGACTCTCCAACCCGCGAAATTTTAAAATTCTGGTTACTTTTTGAACACACTTCGTTTATATTTAATATAAAAATAGATTTAAAAATATTTGTATGTGAATCACTTCTATAAATATCGAATACTTGAAAGCAAGAAACAATATTCTTTAAATGACAGTAAATATTTCAAATGCTTCCCTTTGCTACAAACTTCATTTTTCACACCTTACTTCTTGCTGCATCTCTTGTTGGAAGACGAATTAGAGATCTGTAGGTTGCGTGCAATTTGGATAATTTATAATATTTAAAAAAAGTTTTGTTGCAAAACCCAAAAACACATTTTACAATATAAGATTGCCAATTCTTCTTTATCAAAAAACCTACACATTTCAATATTCGGCCTAAAATTTAACGAAAAAAAGTAAAATCAAAGACCTTTAACTCTTATCTTTTGTTATTTTAATTTTATTCTCTTATTTTAACATAACTATGCTAAAATAATTTTTAATTTGATATTATGAAAATGATTTTTCATCGTTATCCCGGAAACAATATAAAATTTTGATTAATTTAATTTTCTTTTAGCAACTTAGAAAAAAACAAACATATCAAAAAATTTACAAATTAGTTTTATTCTTCTTGTGTTCCTTTTCAAAATATTTACAAAAAATTTGTTACGAAAAAAAAAAATAATAAATACCAAAATTGTATTCATTTTGGAATTATCTCATGCTGTTTTCAATATTTGAATTCATGTCGCTAACTAACATAAATTGCATAAGTGATAAAAGTGTTTTATCATTCTTAGGTAAATGATTGTTTATAAACAATAACAACAACAACAAAAATAACAAACAAAGAAGTTAATGAAGTAAAAATAAAAACCATAAACAAAAAAGAATTTTCTTTACTCTTTTTTTCTGTTGTTTTTAATATTCCAACAAGTTTTTTAGCACCTCCAAATATTTTTTTTTTTGACAATTTTTGACTCTATTCCTAAATATATTTAACTTTTGATATTTTTTTTTAATTTAAAATTTTGTTGTTGTTGTTTTGATTAAATAATTCGGTATCTCTGCTTCTCTTCTTCTTCTTTTTATTCTTTGTTAGTGGGTTTCACAATTATTTTCCTATATTACGGAATTATTTACAGTCTACAAATTTTCGATGAAGATAATTTTTAATTCCAGAGAATTCCTTGGCATTAACATTTGATTAAATTTTATACTCAAGGATTATTAAGGGTCTAACAGCTTATTTGATCAGAATATATAACGATTTAGTTTTTTTTGTTTATTTGATAAATTTTATGGAAATTAAAATTTTTACTTTAATTTTTAGTTCATTTTTATATTACTTAAGGAGAAAATTCGGTTAATTCGTTGAAAAAAAGAAATATTTTTTGGCAATACAAGCACTTCTAGTTTATTTAATTAATTTTTATACAATAACACAACATTTGAACAATATTTTTCCAAATTTTCATTTCTAAATTTTAACCATTGAGCAAATAATAGTGGATGTCTCGCGCCTCCTCGAAAAAAAGTTGTTTTACGTTGTTCATCATAACCCGAAACAGAATTATCTAAAACCAAAAAATTAATTTTTATTTATTAAAAAAAATGTTTTTCAAGTAAATGAAGAAATGATGAAGTAATGATTTTTCAATTTTTGGTAGCCTTTGGGAATCAAAATACCGATTTTGGCTTAAAAATTTGACTCATTTGTTATTGTAAAATTAATAATTATTAAAACCAGAAAAAAAGCTTGGTGAAATATGTGAAGAAGTAGTGTGCAAAATTTCAAAGCAATTATTCCAGTAGATTTAGAGTAATTGTCAACACCGACTTCGACGCTTTAAAGTTTTTCTCACTATTCTCACAATATTGTTATTGTTTCTACCATAAAGGAATTTTTAATAAAAGTTAAAAGCTTGATTAAATTTATTTAAATTTCATTTAAAAATATTCAAAGGAATAAATTTAAATTAATAATCCACCTTGCTTAAAAGTTAGAATTTAACTGGCATAAATTTTAACTGAACACTTAATATGAAAGATAATTTTAAAACTATATTAGAGATGACGTATCAATAAAACAGATATATCTCCAAAAATAATTTAAAATTTTGAAAAATTCTCGTGAAGACATATTCATAAAGGTTTTAGCTTTGAAAAAATGAAAGGAAAAAAACGATTTTTTCAAGATTTCTACACTAGAAAACCTTCTTAAAATTTAATTTCCATTTCAAGAATATTTTTAATTTCAATTTAAATAAATATAGCAATCGAAAGTATTTTCTCATAAATATATGTATTTATATTCTCCGACTTAATTCATTCTAAATTTAATGGACGAAAATTCTAAAGTAGGAAGTACTTTGCGTACGGATCGATCTAAAAAAAATAGGAAGATTCCATAGCAATAGATATGTATATTACGAAAAAAGAAAACTAGTTTTATGAGTTCATCAGTCACAAAATCAGGTGATGAAGAATTAACTATCGAAAACTTTACTGTATTTTGGAGATTTTCATAGTTTTTTACAATGATTTTTTTTTTATATAGTTTTATGCACTTGCATGTAGAGAAAGAGATAAAAATCTTTCGAACGGCCGGCCCATCGTAGACATTGCCTTAAAATGCAGTTGCGAAAATATCCAATATATACCATAATCTTCATTTATCAATAAAGCCTTTAAAATAAATTGAAGAATGGTATTTGCTATAAGACTTTTAGGAGTCTGAAGACAAGGGATAAATATCTTCTGCAGTATTATGGATTTTTATCAAGGATTATCAATATTATCAAAGTTATCATACATACTATAGTTCCCACGAATACTTGTATTCGGCCACATCGACAGTTTATGATCTAATTATTTCTAAGGCTGTTGATGAAGAGAAAAATTTAATATTAGCTTCTGCTCCTAATTCTAAACAAACTGATTTTACTGTTTCTGGCAGTGGAACTGAAAAAATTTCTAAAATTCATGTCTCGAAACTAAAATTATAATAGACTTTTTTAAGAGAATCATAAAAATTCAATAAAAATTACGTTTTCATAGCAAATCTCTGCTGTCACCTAAAAAATCCTAGAAACTCTACCCTACAAATGAAACAAACAGAATAAAATAAATGACTTTTATCCTTGGACACATAATAAAAATATTTCAAGTGCTTTAAAACAAAAATTTTGGTGTTTTTTTTTATTTCAGTTTTATTTATTAAAAAAAATTTTCTTTTTTAAGTTTTTAATTTTATATAAAAAAAAAAAAATTTTTTTTCTAAATTTAAAACAAAAAAATTAATTTTATAAGTAAAAAGTAATTTTTATTTTGTTTTGAAAAATAAAAAATATTTTAATTAAAATATAAAACAACAACAACTACAACAATTTAGGGTGAACTATAGATAGAATTTTGTTGTTGTTATTATCTTATAAAATCAAAATCTACAAAAACAAAACAAAACAGAAAAAAAAAAAACTTTTTCATAGTCCCATTTCGAGGTCCACCAAGATATAATCCAAAACGAAGATCCGGAATTGGTTGGGGTAGTAGTAACAGTAGTAGTAGTGGTTGTTCCACACTAACACGTAATTGCAGCAATATTATGGCTAATCCAATAGCCAGCTATGGTCCACCATCCCCATGTCCATCTGAACATTTGCCATATAGTTCGGCTAGTTCCAGTTTATCAGAAGGTTCATCGGGTCATCGTTCCCATGAAGATGATATTAGCATTGTGACAGGTATTCCAAATTGATAAAAGTGATTAAATATTTATACAACAAACAAGAAATATAAGTAAAATAATTTTATTTTATTTTTTTTATGTGGTGTTCTTTTTATTTATTTGTGTTCGTTTTTTGTATTTCTCAAATACAATAAGAAATTTTTTTTATTTTAAACAGTTTTGTTTTTATATAGAATAAAATGGCTTCTTGGTTTTTATCTTCTTTTTTTTACTAACTTCTAACAAAACAAAAATAATTCTAAAACTTTGATCAAAAATTAAATGGTGATTTTCTAACATATTAATAAACATTTCATTTGGGATTTTCATACATAAATCTTTAAAATAATTATAAATTACAGCTAAAAGTTTTGTATCCCTAGATAATATTCTTCATTACATAAATTATCCTTATTGCAAATGATACTAATACATGAATGAAATTATTAAAGATTCACTACAAACATATATGTTAGATTTTAGCATAAGCAAATGCTTATATTGCACTTTCTAATTGGGTGTTTTATCGTCTTGTTCCTTAGAGGTTTCATGAGTTTTAATTGCATGTATTAGATAATCCTTGGCTCTAGTGTAAAGGATATATTATAGTCAAATAATATTTCATTTTTATATGATACAGTTTTAATTTTGAATGCACTAAGCATATATATATATTTAGGTTAGAAATAACTTTTTAGTAAGACTATTAAAAAATTGATGTTTTTTTTTTTTGTGGTAGAAAAAGAAAGTTTTAATGAAATTTTGAAATGTTTTCAGTTTTTATGTCTTGCAAATTTTATTAATAATTTAATTTAACTAAAATTTAAATATTGAAGCTTAATTCTCGGTTTTGTTAGTCTTTTACGTTCCATATTTAAAAGAATTGTGCAAAGATTGTGGCCATTGTGGGCAAAAAAAAAAACACATCTACCGACTTTGATTTCGTGAACTAAATTTTGGAATATTTTGTAGAGTTTTCAACTTATATTAAAACTTGATAACACGTTATGTTGCGTCATGATATAACTTCTTGCATTTAAGCCCACCGCCGTAAATATGCGGCGTATTTACTTTTTCGGTTTGTAACAATCTCTTACCTTTACTTTTAGCAGAAACTGTTATAGTGGCCTGTAAAAAAAGAAAATGGATGCATACTGACTTTGGTCAACTTATTCGCTTATTTTGCTTCATTTTAAGGTTATAAATATATTGTTAAAAAATTCAATGTAATACAGTGCAACCTCGATATAACGAGACTCAGTATAACGATACTCTTGATATAACAAATTTTTAGAAATCTCCTAGAACTTTCCCTAACAATAAGAGTTAATGCTAAATAAACCTTAACATTACGAATACATTTGTCAAAAAACCTCTTTATAACGAACTTGCAATCATTGCAGAATGTAAAAAAAGTATAATTCACCTCTATTAAAAGAATTTTGTCAAATTGTAACCTTTACATAACGTATTCTACCAAATAATCAACAATAGCAACAACAATTCCTGTGTCGACAGATATAGACTGTTTAAATTTTCGTTCCGGAAAATATGTTTTCCTTTATTAGAAAAAAAGTTAAGGAGATAAGTACCTACGTCATATTGAGGTTAATAGACAAATTTTCTTACCTTGATAAAACGCATCGTAGACTAATCTATCCTCTATATAACGACCATCAATGTAACAAATTACTTTGTATAACGAATATTTTCTTTCTCCCTTCAGCTTCGTTATATTGAGGTTGCATCGTATTATGTATTAGAGAAAATTCCATTACAAAATTTTCTTCTCAAGTGTCGGCAGCGAACGTGTTAATTAATTCCGCTTATCTTAGAGATTTACACACAAGAAAATATATTTTCTTTTGTTTTATAAGAACTTTTCATTAGAAATTAACTAAAAAAATTCGCCAGATAAATCGTTGAAAGCGCCAAAATTCTTCCTTAATACGCATTTAAGATTGTTGGGTTCATTCTGCCAGCGTATACTTAGCTGGATGTATTTACGAATTAATCAAATCATTCTACGAATTTAGTCATAAAAACTCGTTTAAAATAAATGCCCACACACATACATAGAACTAATTACTTGCAAAATGTCCCTGCAAATATTACGATTTGCTAATGCATTCACTAGCAATTCACTTCAAGTGAACATGCTTCACTAGTGAATCCACTAGCAACACCCCTAGTGAATTGCCAAGTCTTCTACAAGTGAAATATATATGCAACATCGTTAGCAATTCACTTCAAGTGAATTATGGGTGAGGCCTTTGAATGTGTTGGTACAAATATTTATATGACAAATTGTCATACAAAACCTTTAAGTTCTTCACTCAAATAGAGCTCAGAATTGAGATTTCTCTTTCTCACTCTCTCTATTTAGCCTTCGCTTCACTTCACTTCATTCACTTCTGGATTCACTTCAAGTGAAGGCTCGATAAAATGGGTATCTCATATAAAACGTGCCATATAACCTGATAAAATAAAATCAAATGTATGGAAAAATCCAGAAAAACTACCTTAGATCTATAATTATTTACACCACAGTAAATCATTCCCAACTGACATCGAAACCATAAAATTAGTTTGCGAAATAATGAAATTCAAATTTAGTAATTCCTTTATTTCTAATCTTTTAAATTTTATAACAATCCTCGTTAAATCACATCCTTATCAAATAACAAAAACATTAAAATTTCTTTTGATTTTATGCATGCAAAATATTTTCTTTTATTTATTGCAAATCTCTCAAATATTTAAAAGAAAATATGATTAATAAAAATTAAAAAGAAAATCCTCACATGATTTTATTGTTTTTTAAAGATAAAAGTATCGGTGATACGAGCGATATTATAAGTGATTCATCTGGGGTTGGAACAAATTCCGATAGTGCTGCATGTTCAATTGGCCATCCAAGTACAACAGTTGTATGCATGGAATCATATAATGGAAATAGTGTTGGTCATATTAAAATAAAACCTGGTGATGTTATTGAAGTTGTTGGTTCAACTGATTGTGGTCTATTAGAGGGTTATATACGTGGTACAAATCGTTCTGGTTTTTTTCCAGCTGAATGTGTCCAAGAGGTAAATATTCGACAAAAAAATATAACAAATGTATCAACAGCTGGACAATATCAAATAAATGATATACAACAACAAAATATAAATAATGAAACACAAAATATACGTATAACTATACCAAATGGACAATATAATAGTTCAACAGCTCCAAGAATTAAAAAAACGTAATTTTTAATTTTTAATTATTCGCTAGTTTTTTTTTTTTTTTGTAATTGTATTTTTTCTTTTAGATCTCTAAAAGATCCAAGAACTGTTATACTTCATCGTGCCAAACGTGGTTTTGGTTTTGTATTACGTGGTGCAAAAGCATCATCACCATTAATGCAATTAAAACCATCTGAACGTTTTCCAGCATTACAATATCTTGATGATGTTGATCCAGGTGGTGTTGCTGATATATCTGGTTTACATCCTGGTGATTTTCTATTAGCTATTAATGGTGAAGATGTAAGAGCATGTTCACATGAACATGTTGTTGATTTAATACGTTCATCAGGTGCATTAGTATCAATGACAGTTGTATCATCAAATTTACCAAATCAAATTCAACAAGAACAACAGCATCAACAGCAATTACAACAACAACAATTATTAAAAAATAATAATATTAATAATAATATAAATCAAAATATAGGTAGACAATGTGCAACATTACCACGTAAAATGTCATTAGGTCCATGTAAAACACAAGCACCATTACCACCACGTCGTGATCCAAAGACAACATTAAGTGTTGGTAGAGCACGTGCTAAATCTATGGTAGCTGGATTAGAAAATGGTGGTGAAAAAGATATTAATAATGATAATAATCATAATCATAATAATATTAATAATAATAATAATAATAATGATGATGATAATAATATACCAACTAAATCAAGTTCAGCTGAATCAATATCAACAACACCAATACAAAATCCAAGTACACCAATACAATTACGTACAGCTAGTATTAAATCAAGGCCAACATCTGGTCGTATAACAGCTGCTGAATTAGAAGAATTATTTCAAAGACAAAAAGGTGATTTAATTGATGGTCAAAATCGTTATTCAACAATGATGACTAGTTCACATTTTCAATCTGGTACTGATAGTGGTACAACAACACCACCACAATTAAATTCACCAATTAAATCACCATTAGTATATGCAAGTGTTGCTGAAATGAAACGTAAAAAAAATAAATTATTAATAAATAAAGTTAAACCATGTCAAATACCTATAATTAATAATGAATTAAAACGTAATTTTCATTCAACACCAGATCTTAATTGTCAATTAAATACATCAATAACATCACTCTGGATATCAACAGCTGGTAATAAAGGACATCATTCACAAGATGATGTTAATATTATACATGGTTCAATGCAAAGACTTAATTTACCACCACCAACACATCCACCACCTCCACCACCAACAATTGGACAATTAATTAAAGTTGATATAACAACACATAATTCTGATTATGAAAGTACAATTGCATTAAAACAAAAACAACTTGAAAAGAATTTATCTAATAAAATAATAACTAATAATGGTTTAAATATAAATAATGATAATGAAATTATATCAAGTTTTAATCCAAATTCTAATGCTAAACTTTATGCTTCACCTCAAGATTTACGTAATGTTGGCTATAGAACTAGACAAGAAGTAAATATTTATGTATATATATATATCAGTTAAAAATAAATTTCATTTTTTTATATTTTAGAATTGTAAATCTACAATTTCTCGAAATAATTCGATACCAAGTCAATCACACCAGCAACAACAATCGCAACAAAAACAGCAACAAAAAATTAGTCAATACGCTTCGCCATCAGTTCAACAACAACAACAACAAAAACAACAAGCACAACAACAACAACATACATTACATCAATTACATGCAAATCGTATGGCTGCTATTATTGGTATACCAAGTGGTCCAGCACCTCCAATTCCAGAACCTGATTATAGTTTAAGTGAATCTGATGATGATGATGATGATGATGAAAATTCAATACTTGTTGCACGTAATACTAAATTAAATGAAAAAATTGCATTACTTGATGTACCAATTGAAACTAGTGGAAATAGTAATACTAGGTAAGAAATGAATTTGTTTTAAAAACAACAACAACAATATTTAGTAAATCTAAAAATATTATTGTTACTTTTGATAGTCTTAACTTTTATACAAAATCTTGTTACGTGAGTATATGTTTTCTCGCTTGGATTCCAACAAACATAGACACAATCTATCAAGTGTCCTTTGATTGACAGAATTAGTAAGCTTGCTATGTGGTAAAAATGAAGAGAGAAAGGAAATTTTCGTTTCATTCAGCTATATTTGACAGTGCATCAAAAACACTGGTTTTTTAGGCTAAGGAGACACCAGATAAGGGAGAAATTTGAAATATTTAGCCTAAAAACCAAGTGAGTCAGCTTCATGATGCGCCGTCAAATATAGCTGATTGGCTTCATTCTTGTAAAATAATGAAAAACCATTTAGAAGAGTATTGCTTCTAACATCCATAGCTAGCCAAAATTTGATACCAAATATGTCTAGTTTATTCAGCATGTATTGTGTACATGAGCACCTGGATTTATAGTTGAGAATAATCATCATCTACTACTCATCTACTGTTATGTTTACGCCAGCTTTATAACAACTCTTAATAAATTTTTCCCAAGGCGAATTTGTCTGTTTTATAATCATTCACTATGTTTACTTTTCTTATCGAAACGTATAAATCGAAGTATTTTTTTGAACTTCTCTCTCCACATTGTTTGGGAAAAAAAAGGAGATCCCAACTTTTTAGACCATAAATACGAAGACTTCAAATTTATTGATTCATAATCTTGTCAAGTTTATATTTATGTATTTCTACAAAGTTCCTTGATTCCAATTTTCTTACTGTCCAGTTTTTTTTCTTCAAAAGATTCAATTTCAGGAATGATTTTATATACTCCATTATACTATGATCGATTAATTATCAAGTTAAATGAACTCTTTACAAAACAAAAGTATAAAATTCTTTTTGGTATATGAGTTGACCCTAAAACGTCGTTGAATTTGGTATGAAAAGCTACCAGTTTTTCTGTCATCTTTCAGTATTTCTCATAATGTCCGATCAGTAGCTTTTTATGTTGAAATTTCTTCATTATTCGATTAACTTTTAGTTTCAAAATCTGGAAATATATCGTACTATTTTTCTGGCAGGAGTTAAAGACGATCGCAATCACATGATTCACTTTCTGAAAGAAAACAAATTCTTCTTTTTCCAGGAGCTGTATGATGAAGATCTTAATTTTGACTGCTAGAAAATTATATTCTATTAGCTTTATTTTTGATTTTATTTAATTCAGCATCAAATTCAACGTCTTCGCTTATTTGTGTCAGTTTTGTTTTTGACTGTTCAAGATCTCTTCGATTTTTTACCAATTCATTTACATTTACGTAAACTCTTGTTATGGGTTGATTCAGTAATTACTTTGGCACACAGAAGACCTTCAAAATAAATAAAATTTACCAATTTTTCTTGTAAGAATTAGAATTCTAGAATACTAAGAATACTAATAAGAATCGAACTCTATTCTCATCGAAATCACAAAATGAAATGAAGGAACTGGAAGGCTTTTTTATTAGTTCTATTAAACAAAAAAGACTTCCCAATATTGTAATGAGTAAATATGACTCATATCCATTAAAATAGGTATAGCACTTTTGAACTGAGGTGTCCGGATGGAAATGAATTAATTTTTGTAAATACTTTTTAATTTTATTAAAAACTAAAAAAATTATTTAAATTTCTCTCTATAATTTGACTCGCTCCGCCAATTTATTATTTATAGTTTTATGTTTTTCAATAAACCTGCTTAAAAATTTCTTCTTTTTTTATTATTTATTAATTTAGTGGTAGCAGTTCTGGATCTGGATCAATTCCACATTCATTTTCTGTTGATGAAATTCAAAAAATGCGAATAAAATTAAAAACATCTAAATCATATCCAAATGATTTAATACGTGAAGAAAATCAAAAAGATAATAATAAAAATACAAATCGTTCAGATATTATTGAACAAAATGATGAAGGTGATAATTCATCATCAGGTGTTAGTAGTGATCAGGATATACCAAATAATAATACAGATACAATTAAAAAGAAACCAACTGGACAAAATAAAATGTTATCAGTTAATACAACAACAACAACATCAACAAATAAATCAATTTCACAATTTCATTTAAATAAAAATATAAATAAATCACCAATAAAAATAGATAAAGAACAACGAAGTGATGTTGAAGATAATTATAATGATGTTGATGATGATGATGATGATGAAAATAATCATAGTCCAAGTCCACCAATAAAAGGATTCCAGAGACATAATTCAATGACAAGAAAACAAGCAGCTACAATAGCTATGAATCGTGCAGCAAGAACAGCTGTTTCATTAGTTCAATTACCACCACCAATTGAATCTGATATTGAAAATGATACAATAATACAATCAAAATTAAATAAAACTAAAATTAATTGTAATAAAACAGTATGTCCAGATAATATAGTATTAGCACCACCACCACAATTTTGTGATTGTAATGATATTAAATTAAATAAAAAAACAAATAATATAAATGATAGCCATAATAATATTGGTAATAATTCACGTGTTAGAATTGTTGGGGCCGTGCCAAAAGCAAATCGTTTGCATAGTCATTAAATTCAATGAATTTATTTAATTTTTAAGTTATTGTAAAATTAATTATAATAAAAATAAACACAACAAATACTATTAGCGATATATTTTATAAAATTATTTTGCGTTATTTAATTTTATTTTTGTTAATTAAAATTTTTATAAGACGATATGAATTTAATTTGTTAATCACTTATACATTCCATCGTCATTAGTTAGATTACACTTAAATTTTAGTGAAATTTTCATGTAATATTTACAAAATACAAAACAAATTTATTCTTTAATTATTAATTATGAATATATATATATAAAATGCAGTAAAAATATTAAGCTAAAAAAAATATTAAAAGATAAAGAAAAAATATTAAAAAATTTAGGCAAAGATAAATTTTATGAAGTACATTTTCATTGTTTTGTTTTTCTTCTGTGGATTTATTATTAAGAAAATGAAATATAAATCTATATATATATTATGAAAAAGAAAATAATAAATAAAAATTTATTCGAATATTTCATAGAAAACACATGTATGGGAAATAGCACAATTGACTGAAATTAAAATAGTTCTTTACAATATAAAAATAAAATTATAATTATTTAATAACCTTTAAAAATTAACTATAGCAAAAGAAATTATTAATAAAAAAAAAAATAGAATTTACTTTATATTCAACTCATCTGATGCAGTCACAAAGCTATTTAAGCTCTAAAATATTAAAATTATTAAATTGTAAAAGATTGTCTTTTATTTTATTAAATAATAATTTTTTCTTCAGCTTAGGAGATATTCCTTGCAAATAATTCCCCTTTTCTTCTCTTTTATATGTTTGTGTTTGTAAGAAGAAATTATGGAATATAATAAATGCATCATAATAATTAATTGAAGTCAAACAGAGAAACTAAAACATATTTTAGCGGGAAAATTACTTTACAATTAAAGTTCTTCAAATATCAATGAAAGCTGAAGTGATAAAATTTCATATGTTAACAATTTCAAATTTACAAAGAAAGTTTTTGAATAAAAAAGCTCTTCTAAACTTTTTGTGAAGTTGATTTTGATATATTTATGCTTTCAAATATCTATGGAAAAACTGGCAAAAATTTCATTACAAGCTGAATTTTTTTTAATTTTTTGCGAAAAAAAATTATTATTCGTGCGCGTATGTGCTTCTTGTAGTTAAAATTTGGTAAAGCATAGCATTATGGGGCGGTGGCAAGGAAAGTTTGATATCTTTTCTCTATCAGGTTTATGATAAAGTCAAGTGTTTTATTTATTCAAAGCGAAACTTCGAGTGTAATATAAATAGTAATTGAAATTTGTACGTTTGATAAAATTAAGTATTGATAATAAAGCACTCAGAGGTAGTATAAATAGAGAAGTCTTTTTGCTATTAAATTAGTAATGTTCCAGAACCTATTCAGAAGTTACTTCAGTAGTGTGAGTTCCGAAAAAATTCCGACGAAGCAAACGATGAATTGTCAACAACAAGAACCAGCAGCATTCAACGGGGACATATCGTTGAGCCAGCCCGCGATTGCAGCGATTGGGACAGAGTTGAACGCAATCGTGGAAATTGAAAATACGAGGAATTGAGCAGTTATCCAAACATATCTTTGACGAACAGCTAGCAGCTTCAACCGAAGGCTCGTACATGATGTTCGAGCCTTGAGCATAATGACAGTCGTTAGAGTCTATGTCAGCAGCTTAGTGGATATGTTGCATTCAATTGCATTTGCTACATTACATTCCACACATTCACATACAACACGACTGTCCGTAGGTCCACAGCACATGTAGATGTTTGCCGTTCAGTTTTCAGCGGTGTAAGTGGTCTTATGACGTCTCCGCCTGCAGCAACAAACAGACCATCGCATATGTCAAGACCTTTCTCGAATATTATTCGAAAAGATCACGGCGTATGCCATATCTTAAAATCAGATCAACCTGTTGGACCCATTAACATCGAAAATAAGGTCTACAATGCAGAAGAAATAATAGGAGTACCGTATCAGGAGAGGTACAAACTAGCCGAAGTTACAATTCGTGTGTTGACTACCCCGGACAACGATTACTTTAAACGCTTCCAATGTCTTCAAGAATGCGGAATGAACATTCTCAAGTTAGCCGGAGCGGTAGAGCAATCCTTCCGGGGAAACTAGCTGATTTCATAATGGATCATCCAACATTTCCTATTATCGCAATAACACATACCAAGAGTTGGTTGAACTCGCAGTATTCAATGCTAATAAATACGGATAAAATATTTCTTGGTGCTATTAACAACGTTCAAGAGATCATAATGAAGTGGAGCTATCAAGAATTTTTAAATTATTATAAAAGTGTAAAATTTGAACATATTGTATATGCAGCTGTGAATAATACAGAGTTTTTGACTATTAGTACAATATTGACGAATCTTTTGATATAGCAATAGAGTTATTGTGTTATCAGTTATGGGATGAAAGCTACGAAGAAGACATTGGTAACATCAGTAAACACACAGTATTAAAAGAGTTTATTCAGAATTTATATGCTATCTGCGAAAAAGTACATGCCAAAATAAATTCAATACTGATAGTGAGTCCACCATCTGCCGAAAAGAACTTTTTCTTTGATGCTATATGCTGATTTTACTTGTTCGTGGATTATGTGTCTAATTTCAATAAATTTTCACAATTTCCAATGGGAGAATGCAATGGCAAGGGGCTCCTTTTATGGAACGAGCCGAACTACCAGCCGTCGTCATTAGATACCATCAAAATGCTTACCGGAGGCGATACGCAATTCATCAACGTGAAGTTTTAGAGCAATAAGACATTATATAGAACACCTTTTATTTTTCTCTCGAATGTTAACTGTTTCAGGGACGAAGTGTTTGAAGAACGAAACTTCTATTATCAGTGGAAGAAGGCTGAGTTTTTAAAAAATTACACTAAAAAATTACATCCTTTGGTTTACTCAAGTTAATCAATTTTTATAACATTAATAAATAAAACAATAAAATTTATAAGTGAAAAATACTCTCGACTTTTATTTCTAAGTTAGTATCCATTTAGCTATGCATTGGCCAGGCCATCGTAATCTCGGTCCAGGGTCTGACTTGACAAATATAAAAAATAAACAATCGGTCGATAACGACGATATGACAGCCCTAACACACGATATAAGATCAAAAAGCTAAAACTAATACGGACATACGTCGTACTGCTAGACTTGCGATAACCCAATTTGGTAGAGACGAATACACAATTTGAATTGGCATAGTGCTGTTGCTATAGTACTGCTCCTGACCTGCCCATCAGTTAATGCTTTCGCCGAATCTAATTAGCTGGATGCATAACGACTCACAGTCATGCGACAACATTCACTCAAACTTCAAACTTTGAGAACATTAACGCGCATGGCGAGAAAAGTTCTGCATACAGTGCAATGTGGAATAATATAAATTATACGGAGCAATTTGTCGAGTGGGAAAATATCTACATAAGCAACTTCTATTCATTTTCCGAAGCAGGTCACTCCACTCAACATATGCCACTCAAATTCGTTATTGGCATGCAGTTCCTCAGAAACAAAGACGACAGTCTCCTATAAAAACGCCTTGATTGGTCCCAATTCCACAAGTCCTATACATAAAGTTATGCAACGTCACAATAAACACAAACTATCCAAGTAGCAGCTCAAATTTACAAAGAAAGTTTTTGAATAAAAAATCTCTCCTAAAATTTTATAACAATAATCTGAATTTTTAAAAGTTTTTCGCGAAAATAAATAAAGAAATAAATAAAACTTGCTTTTCAGTAGAAGAATTAATAGGTTAAAAAAATTACAAAAACAATATTTCTCATAATAACAAAATATAATTGCTTTTATTTTCTGTTTTAAAAATAATTAAAATTGACAATTTACAACTATATAAAAAAAAGCAGAAATTCTTACATAATTTTTGTTTTTTTTTCTTTGAGTTTTTTTTTTAAATGTTCAAAATATTAAGGACAACAAAAATAATTTCTTTTTTGTGTGTAAAAATTTAAAACATTGTTTAATAAATTGTTTTTTTTATAACTTATAAAAAACAAGAGTAATAAAATTAATTTAACTAATATTTGATATAAATCTAAAAAAAACGAATGGTAAAACTTAAATTTCGTATTATTCTTTTCTTTTTGTTTTATTTTTAATTTTATATATAAATCTTGGTTTCAGTTAATTGGTAATAAAAGAACCTTTTGGCTAATTCTACTCCCTTCCTAAATATGAAAAACTCATATTTTGGGCTTTATTTCTCATAATTTAACTACTTTCTATGAATATTTCTTGTTTTTTTATCTAAACGAAATAGAATTAGAATTTATATTAATTATTTTATTCTTTTAAGTCAAATCTTTTGTACAGAACTTATTATCAAATTTTGCTTAAGTTTTTTAATTTTTTTATAATATTCTTTGTCTACGAATTGAATAACTTAAAATAAATAACCTTTAGAAGTAATCATAATTTCATTTTATATATATCGTTTTGTTTTTTCTTACAAATTTAAAAATAAAAACAAGGAATATTGTTTTCTAATGCCCAACGAGATGCTCTTATTAAATTAAAATTTGGCAAATTATTTTAATGTTGATGGATTAAATTTACTTAATATTGATTTGAATTTGTTTAATAGAAAAGACAACAAAATCGAATAAAAAAAAATAATGAGAAAATTTTTTTGGAATTCTCATTTTATTTATATGGAAATTTTTGTTTTTAAGTAATTTCTAAAAAGCACCAGAATTTTACTTGTATTTATTTCAAATTATTTTGAAATAAATGGTAACAATACCAGCAAAAATTTAAGTCATTTTATGTATAAAAATTGAAGGAATCACTACGTTTTGCTTCTAAAAGTGGCAGCTTGAGTTAATTTCAACTTTTCAAGGCGTACAATAGAAAAAGTTCTGATATCTTCTTGAAGAAGTATTGAATTTTTCCAGTAGGGGAATTACTCAACAGTGAGTTTCTCATACATGAATTCATGTGTGAATAATTTTTGGAAAGTTCGTTTGTGAAATTTTCATTAACACAGCATAGCTAATTTTCAATTATATTTTCATGCAGAAAGTCGTCATTACAGCGAGCTTTATGGCCATTTGTTAACTAAATTCTTTTATGTTTTCCCCAAGAAAGTAGGTTTTATGACTGAAAAGGAACTATCTTTCATTGATGAAGTAAAGCTTTTTTCTCTACTTGGTTTATTGGTCGACAAATGTTATTTTAATAAAAAAAATAAGACAAATTGATTTTATATATAAAAGAATCTTAGTCAGAATCAAGATAAATTTAATCAAGATGGCTAGATGTACATCAACAAAAGAACTAATTGGAATCTTATAAAATTTAATATATTTCCTCGTTAAGGTGGGCACCCACTTAGTGCGTATATCTCAGCGGGTAACTTTTTTAACGTCAAAATGACGTACAAATGAATTGAGATTGAGATTGAGATGATTGAGATTTATACAGGAAAATTTCCGAATCAGATTTGACAGTTGCCGGCCTAATGTAAACACCCCCAATAGTCCTTGTCTGTTTCGACTTTTCAAAACTACGTCTTGTCTTTACAATTTTTAATACCCTTTCTTAACACAAGCCCGTACACAGCATTTAGTTCGAAAAAACACTTTTGTATAGAAAAATCATCAAAAAATCTCAAATTTATTGTGAATTTTAAGGTTGTGTACTAAATGAAAATTAAAATTCCGTATGGGTTTATGTCAAAATTATAATGCAAATGTTGGCAATGTTGTTTGTTTTAAAAGTATATTTTGATTAATTACAATATAGATTAGTGATTTTAATAGTGATTTATATATCCTAATAGTAATTGATTGACAGATCCGCGTAGACATTCCGATCATATGTTTTAATAAGCCGCCATATTGTACACGGTTTCTCTGTTAAGAATCGGTTTTTTTGAAGGAGGTGTACAAATATGTACACGCCGTCAGTCAAGAAAGTGTATAAGACATAAAAGTGTAGTAGCATGTACGTCTTGTGTGTTCCATATCAATGAAATAAAAACGAATAAAAGTTATTTTTGTGTCAAAGAACTGTAGCTTGTTTTTCGTCTTCATGTGTGATTTAATAACAATTTTCCCTAAAAACTAGGGTAATATATTTTCGATTCACAGACCGTAAATAATATCTATTCCTATAATTTTTAATAGTTTTTATTTTGAATAAAGCGATATAAAAACCAAAAGAAATCATGAATTAGGAACATTTTTTGACATGACAGTCCACTGGTTTTATATTACTTCATTAAGCATAATAAAAATTATTAAAAAAACTAAAAATTATAGGTATAAATGCTAACTACGTTTATTTCATACAGATAAACATTTAAATAATATTATTATATATTAATTCTATGTATATACAATAAAAAGAAGTTTTTTCATAATTTCAATTCAAAATTCAAATTGAATTTAACAACTATTTGGCTAAATGTTCTAAATAAACAAAAAGTTCAAATAGAACTAATTTGATATTACAAAATACATATAAAAAGAAACATTATTTTCAAAATACGGTAGATTAGAGTTACTTTATACAAACCCGACCGTTTCGGGTAATTTTAATTGAATTTATGAATACCCCCAAAATATTTAAACAAAATAATATCTTAAATACATTTAAGTGGGCTCAAAAAGTTAGTTGAAATTTTATTCACTATCATAGTCTCTTTAATAAAGATTATTTTTCAAAATATCTGGTACTCGATGTATTATTGATATTTTTTATTTAATTTTAGGACTATTTATAAGATTTTAGGTTTGCTGAGAATCAAGCGCTCAAAAGTGTTTAATTTAAAGTGCCTTCCCGAGTCGAAATATTTGATGATGATTTCATACTATTCATCCTGTTACTTTATACTCAAATCAGTATAATCTTTTACATAATAATCTTATGTTAAAAATTCGTACCGAATTGATACTAAAATGTTTAGATAAGTCACGATTCAACACTACAAGTATCAAATCAGTATTAGAGAAGAAAAATTTTTCTTCTAAAAAAAAAAAACATTTACAGGTGCGATTGAAATTTACACGAGAATATGAAACCAAAACTGTTGACTTTTGGAAGAATTTGATACTTAGTAATGAATCGGAATTTGAACTGTTTGAGAAAAAATGATAAAATAAAATGAAATGTAAAAAATTGTTACCCTAAACTTTTTATTTAATAATTTCAACTAAATTTTTGAGCTCACTGTCTATACACCAGTCCCTCGATTTGCACGGTACTCGAATTACACGATTTCTTTTTTAAACAGTTTTTAAATTACAACAGCAAAAATTTCCGTTTTGTTCTTATTCAGATAGTTTTGCATTATGTCATTTATCAGTATCATATTGAAAAACATAGTCCTTTAAATGCTCGATCAAAGTTATCAAACGAACTGTTTTCTAAAACTTCAATCAGTTTGAAAAAGAAAAATTTTAATTTCATACAAACTAAAATCTAGACAATGCTTAACATCCGTAGCAAAAGAATTTAAAATGAATGTGGCAAATGTTAAGACATTAAAGCAAATGGAAATTTCTATTCGAAAAAGTGTGGCCAAGGGAACTACTGTAAGCGCAAAATTATCCACATATCATCGAGATGATTCAGTAGAAGCAATAAAAGAAACTTCTATTAATTTGGATAGAGGACAAGAGTAAGAAAAAAAAGTACCGGTGGATTCTGATTTGTTAAGATACAAAGCGCTTAACATTTTTTAACATTTTTAGCTCTTTAAAAGAAAAGCAACATATTCGATTTACTATAGAATTTAGTACAAGCAAGTTAACGTTTTTTATTATTTTTATTGGAAAGGAATTGCATTGCTAATTGATATTAACGCTTTTAATTTTTAAAAATAAATTGAATTGAAATTGAATGAATCAATCCCACTTTTATTTTATTTATTTTATACGATTTTAATGAACATGCCTTCGACTCTTCTTTGTCTTCCTTAGATCGAGTTACACGGTTTTCAGGTTAATTGAACATGAATTCTGTGTCTTATTTTACACGGTTTAGTTTTGCATGATTTTTCCAAGAACGTATCTAACGTGTAAATAGAGGGATGAGTGTATATATATATATATATATATATATATATATATAAATATTTTTGTTTTTATCAAAAATACTGACCATAAAAATTTATATCCATCAACATAATTATAAAATTAATATTATCCTTTTATCTTGTAATGGAGCATAAATTATCTTAAATTAAAATAAAAAACTAAAAAAACTAAAAAAAACCAAAAAACATAAAATAATTTATTGAAGAATATCCTGTATATTAAAATTTTCATTATCTAATGAATTGAGCAAATCTTGGGCTGAAAAATTGCTAGCATCACCAACAGGTAAATTTTCTAAAAATTCTAAACTAAAATCAGCATTATTAGCAACAACTGAATTAATTGTTTGATTAATTGATGCAACAGATGCAACAGCTGATGATACATTATTAACGGCATTATGAACATTATTTGTAATCATATTATTTGGATTAATATTGCTATTAGTACCATTAACACCATGACTCATTGTTTGTATAATTGAATGTTGTTGATTTGTATTTGTTTGGGTATGTTGTATATATTGTTGTTGTTGTTGTTGTTGTTGTTGTTGCTGTTGTTGTAATGTCATTTGTTGTGTTTGTGCCATATGCATTGAAGCTAATTGCATTTGTGTTAACATTCCTTGTTGTTGTGGATGTTGATTATGATGTGAATGTTGATGCTGTTGTTGTTGTTGTTGTTGTTGTTGTAATAATTGTTGCATAGCTGATGTTTGCTGATGTTGATGATTTTGTCCGACCATATTATTATTAACTACCATATTATTTGAATTTTGTTGTTGGGCATGTTGTTGTTGTTGTTGTTGAGATCTTAAAATTTGTTGTTGTATCTGAGTTTGTGTCAATTGCATACTATTTCCTCCCATACCAACATTAATTGCTGATACATTATTACCACCAGATAAATTAGAATTTGTTATAAAACCACCTAAAAAAAAAAAAAGATGTAGAAATTTATATTTTCATTTTTTTTTTGAATGTAATTAAAATAATTACTTTGTTGTGTAGCTGGATTAAAACTACTTTGTCTTATTGTTTGGGTATTTGGTTGTCCATTAAATGACATACTTTGTTGTTGTGACATTAATATATGTCGCCATTCTTGTTGTGAACCAATTGGCATACCTTCTGGATTAACTTGAACATTTGGTGATCTCTGTTGTGGTCCATTTAATGAACCACTAACATATGAACCACTAGCATTACCAATAGTATTCCGAGATCCTCCATTATGACCAGCAGTGGAATGTTGCATATACATTGAATGTTGTGGTCTCATCATTGGTCCTAAATAATTATATATTTATATTACATATTTTTTAAATAAAAATTATTATTTACCTGAAGGAGGAATCGGTTGTTGTGCCATACGTCGCATAGCAGCTGATTGTGCTGCTGCATTTGGAAATCTACCATTTGTAGCCTGATGCATCATTTGAGCTTGCATAATTTGTGCTTGAGTTGCTTTATATTCTGGTGGTGGTGGACGATTACCAGACATATGTTGTTGTTGTAATGCTTGAGCTCTCATCATTTGCTGCTGTTGTTGTAAATATTTTGCTTGACTTGATAGCATTGTATTTGGTCCCATTGTATTTGTATTATGTGAATTTGGCATCATTTGGCCCATATTTACCTGATTTGATAAACTATTTAAATTAGCCTGATTAACAACATTTGGCATATTCATCATATTAGGTCCATGTGACATTTGATTCATTCCCATTGTTGTTGTATTTAATCCAGAATTTTGATTATTAACCATATTTGATATATTAGTACCATTTGCCATTTGTCCCATTGCTGTTAAACCATTATTGTTGGAACCTTGTGAATTTTGTTGTTGATTCATATTTTGTCCATTAATTCCAGTTGTATTTGTATTAGTTACATTTAAACCCACTGGATTAACTGAAGCTGCCTGATTTTGTCGTTGTCTCATCACTTGTTGTGAAAAACTAATTGATTGTGATTGTGACATAGAATAGGAATCATTTGTTGGATCTATTGATTTAAATACAAATAGAAAAATTTAAAATTGAAATATTTAAATAATTTTTCATTTTATTTTCAAATTACTTTGTGAATTGTTAGATGCTTGATTTGTTTGAGAGTTTTGTGAGCTATTATTGTGATTATTATTGACAGGTTGTTGTTGGTGTTGCGATTGCTGTGGTTGTTGTTGTTGTTGTTGCTGCTGTTGCTGTTGTTGCTGTTGTTGGTTAAAGTAAACACCCTGCTGGGCAGCAACTGAAACATTGCTCTTGAGATCACTACTTAAATGTAAATGTTGACCAGCCGAAACCTTAATTTCAAATATAAGTTTTTTTTAATTATTTTTTGAAATAATTTTTGATTTATATTTTAAAATGGCATATCATTCGTTTTTGTTTTTATAATTTGGTAATAGAATAAATAATGTATATTTTATAGTATATTTATACTATTTATTGGTAAATACAGACAAAAGATATAGTAAATTTTGAAAGCCTTTTACTTGCCTTAAAAAATGAAGATATGTATGTAAGACAATCATTGACTGTAGCAAACACGGCTAAATAGATTATGTCAAATTCTGCTAGCTATAATGGTTCACATGATATTGATTTCAAAAGGGAACAGAATATACTTTTTTTCTATGCGCCATATTACTATTGTAATATTTTTATTGTTATTATTAGTTTTACTCAAAAATTTATTATTATAAAATTCATGACTATCAGTGAGTAACAACAACAATAAATAAAAAGAATGAAGAGTAAAAACACCCAAAGCTGTTCATTAGTTCTGATACTACTTATTGTCTTTGGCAAAGGTGTCCAGCAGTTTTTGCTACTACAAACGTGAAAATTAATCATTGAGTAGTTAAATATATACTGGACAAAGAATTAAGGTTATGAAATCTATTCAATGGCTACTGGATTTTTTAATGAAAAGAGAATAAAAACGTTAACAAGATCTCAGTGGTTAAAATGTTCTCTTTGTCTTCTTTTTTGAAAGGGATTGTTCAGGTTTTTATACTGAAAACCGTCTTGAAATCATTCTTTTATGGCAAAGTGACATTTTTTTAAATTAATTTCATAACTGCAGTATAAAAAGTTAAAATATTTCAACATTTATATTTTAAAAACAGTATCGAAGTTTATATATCACCGCTTGAAGATAAGGGTTTACTGTTAGTGACTTATTTCACTTATAGCCTTTGTCTACTGACTCTTATACCCAGTATTAGCCTCCTGTACAAAAAACAAAACCCCTTTCTCATTGGTGATATACTGTATTAGAACATATGATGGAAATTTTAAAATAAGTGTCATAAAAGTAAGCATTAAAACATTTATTTGTATTGAAATAATGTTTTCAAAGTGTTTAAATTAATTAATTAAATAACAAAAGGACAAAATAAACAAATGATAATTAATAATGTATTTAATGACATAATAAATAGGGGAGTTTTTTAAACTAATTTGTTGGGCAACCTGTAAATTCACAATAAATACCCAAATTTCCTCTTATACAGGTTTTCAAAGGCTGTATTTTAATTGATAAATACACGATTTTCCATTGTATTGTAATACTGTGTATAAGTGTCAATAGAGAAATGTTTATTTTATCATTTCATCAAAAACTCCTTATTTCACAGGTTACTTCATCAAAAAATTACATACTTATGTTTTTCGCCTAACAGTAAATGTTTGCAATTAAAATTATTTTCCTATCTATAGAAAATTTCATATCTAGAAAATTTCATTAACCTTTTTGTTTTGTTTTTTAACTTTAAGGATTAACTAATAATCTAAATAATTAAAATTTCATAAAATTTAATAAGGCAATAATAACAAGAAAAATAAAATTAAATAGCGTAACTGTATTTTAAATCGATCATAAATAAAATAAGAGCTTAACAACTTTTATTAATACTCGAATTAATTGAAAAATATTCAATTCTAAACTGATATTAAACGATGAGAGTATTCCGTTAACATTAAAAAAAAAAAAATGTTTAGAAAATGAAAATCATTAAAATTTTACAAATCAAACTTAATGGCAATATAACAGATGAATGCATTTCTCATAGAATGCGTTTTAGAATTTATAGAGGTGAGCATCTCATCCCGGCAATGCCTGGAAATATGTAAAACACGTAGTACTCGTTTTTTTTTTGTTTTTTTCTCTCTATTTTACTTCTTTTATATATATATATATATATATCTTTAAAATATACATTTGGATGTACAAACAAATGTCAGGTCAATGCTCTTATGACAAAATTTCTGTATTAAAAGGTATTGTGTGTTTGCGTTTGGATATGTATGTAGGTGTATATCATGTATAATTTATTTTAGGGAAACATAAATAAAATCTATGCCTAAGAATTTTACTTCGTTTTTTTGCTTTTTTAATATAATAATTGAAATATTTGTTACTAAGTAAGATAAAAATTGAAAAAATTAAAATTCTTTTGGTTACTCGAAACTCATAAAAAAAATAAAATAATATTATTTAACTTAATATTAGTTCTTTTAATGTGAAATTTTAACTTTTATTGTTTTTTTTATATCAATAACTGTGCATCAAGTATACAGTTAGAAATAAAAATTTTATTTGCTGTATATTTTAAAAATTTATTCCTGTGTGTAAAATTTAAGTTTCCTGAAAAATCAAAAGAGATGACTGAAAGACCATTTAAACTAAAGCATCTATTCTGACACTGCGTTTTTTAACTGTAGATTATTATTTTGAGGCAGAATGCTAACATTTCATTTATTCCTAATAGGGTGTTTACACCGGCACTCGGAACATGTTCCCTATACAACCATTGTATGTTTTGTATGGTAATTTCAGACGGTACTACCATCGCAATACGGTTCTCATGCCTGGGACTCACTAGCGCTTAGCGGCACAAAATTTAGTGCTAAATGCTAATTTAGTCCATTAGTCTCCACTGATGTTCCACTCCAATGGTATATAAAAAAAACTCTCCAGTTTTACTGTGCTAAGTCGTCTCCACACGCTAAGCGCTAGTGAGTCCCAGGCATCATACAAGCTAGCGGAAGGTGGTATGTATCAATTTCAGCACATTTATTTTATAAATGCAGTCCAAAATCTTTTCGAAATCAGCTGTTGAAATGATAGATTAAGCCATTTTGTAATTGTTGACAGATCCAAATCAGGTATCAAAATCGTAATTATTTATTTTATCTATTTTAACACAGAAAATTATTACTATAATTATTACACTAATTATTAGAAAATTTATTAGGGTTGGTGTTCAATATTTCACTTCACTTTGTTCCTCTGAGTAGTATAACTGTTACTACTTTTGGTGTAAACACTCATTTGATACTACCAAGTTGATACTATGATCCTGGGCCGGTGTAAACACCCTATAAGAGTGCGTTTTTAATGGCTAGAATACTAGACAAAAATACTATTTTTTGCTTCATATATATCCATATAAAAAGAAGTGTTTAAACTAGGCCCTAATATTTTAGATTAAGACAATTTTGATTTATTAAAAATTTTCTATTGTTTGTTGTTGTAAAAAGTGTTTTACATCATATTCACAGTCAACATTTTAACAATTAAACATTATCAAAATACTCGAAAGAGAGAGTTCGAAAAATTACTCAAAATTTCCCCTCAGTGTTTCCATGAGTTATCTAGTTTTTCTTTGTAAAAGACTAAAATAAAAAAATAATTTTAAATCTAGTGTCTTGAGAACAATACTAGATAGAGATCTATACAAAATTTTAAATTTGAAGAGTACTAGACTAGTATTCTGCGAGTAAATTAGCACATTGCAGTACATTTTGGTATCCACTACACTTCATTTGGTCCGCTATAAGTCAAATTTTTGTTTCGAAAAAGAAAATTCCCTTTCAAATATTCTTACAAGGAAAAAACAGAACTTGGCCTTATGATATTTACAGATGGAAAACTCAGTGTCAACTTCGGTATGAAGTGTAATTTTTCAGTAATTTGTAGGCTAAGGCCTATGACTAAGATCTTGAATGATTAAAAATTGGAAGTTATCAAACACTTGATTATTGCACCAGTTAAGCTAAGATTGATAAGTAATTATTAAACTGTTTGGAAATATATAAGATCTTGAATGATTTATTTTCTACAGAAAAAAACAGACAAAAAATGGGAAAATTGGACCAATAATATAGATTAAGCAGATCAAAGAATTAAAACAATTTACTGGCTGTATTTGGAGTGCACAATTGAGAAAATGAATAATTGCTTGGTCTAACCTTTTATGGAACTAAGATCTTACACGCAGGATACCATTTAAGACCAAGTTCAATATTTTCTATGACATATGACAGAGTCCTCATATTCAGAACTTTTCGGTAGTAGTCCATTTTGACATAATTTATATATAGTGCCAATAATAGGCATTAAATGATGCGTTTATATACTAGCTCAATGGCATAAAAGAATATGTGAAAAACGTAGTGTGCCAAATTTCAAAGAGATCGGTCCAGTAGATTTTGAGTTATCATGCTCACCGACTTAAAAAATAAAA
Source organism: Acrocera orbiculus (assembly GCA_947359355.1). NCBI lineage: Eukaryota > Metazoa > Arthropoda > Insecta > Diptera > Acroceridae > Acrocera > Acrocera orbiculus. The sequence continues at coordinate 7,766,826 of OX375758.1, forward strand.
AAAATTCAAGAAAACGCTTTATTTGCTCATTCACTTCTTGCTCTAGAAGAGCAAAGGATGCTCAAATACTCATTACTGCGGCAATTTTTTGTTATAAATTAATTTAAAATTACAAAAATGGAGAAGAAAAATTTAAATACTGAACTTTTTTATACTAATGATTTTCTGTACATAATTAAAGGATAAGAAAATTTTACAAAACCTACAGCAGAGAATAGTACAAAATTTTTATTTTTTTTTTTCAGCCCTGATAATATATTTTAATATTGTTTTTTAAATAAAATATTAAAAAAATCTAAAACTAAACCCAAAATATAATTCAAATAATAAAATTGAATGTTTTCTATAAAGGAAAAATTCTATGATAATAATTTTAGACTACGATATGTCCCTTTAACCTTTTTATTTTTTTGAAGGGGAAGAGGATTTCATAAAATTTCATTAGTTTCTCTTATATATACTGAATATTTAGGTAGTTATATTACAATATTATCCTAAAAACGAGAAAAACTTTATTCATGGAATTGACTAAAACAAAATTTTCACATCAAACAAAATTGAAATTTTAATAATTGATAAAATTACACTTGCTGTGTATATATAGGAATATTTGAGATTATCTAAAATGAAAATAAAGTTTCAAACGCCGATAGCAACTGAAAATGTTGAAAATATATTTATGTACATATATATTTAGCTGTTACTAGTTCAGAAAAACAGAATGAGCTTTTTATATGAAATTGGGCTTGCTTTGCCGTTTATTATACGGAAAATTCACCATAGATAGCGTAAAGTTCATTTGATTAATGAAAATTTCTAAAGACTGTGTAATGAAGTTATTAATTTTTTGTCTTTCTGGAGGTTTTTCAATAAATAAAAGAAGACAAAACACTTCACTTTGAAATTTGAAAAATAGAAATTTCTCGCAATTTAAGGACGGTTTTACAGTGCAATTTGAACTTTAGTCTTGGATCAAGAATAATTTGATTCCACAATTGAAGTTTAACCCTTAAACATGATTAACTTCTCATCAGTTTAAATCATCAAGTTCGAATGTTTAAATTTAGTTGAGCTGTTGTTTGAGATACCTGCCCAGATAAGCCAAGAATATGTCTTGATGAATACTTTATAAAGTAACACACAAAGCTAAACGATAGATAGTATTCTTGTAGAGATATAGTTATAGAGATGTAAGTATAGATCGAAGCAATTGAAATAAAATGTTTTTATGCAATAATTCATATGTAATTGTATAATGTAATTCACACAACACAATCACCTCGTTCTGCTACCTAACCCGTCCGAAAAAGTCGTCGTCCACAAAGGGTTAACTGTCATATACATTGCAATAAATTTATTTTTCAATTTGAACTTATGAATAAGGTATGATTAAAATATCCTAAAAAATGTCATATAATAAAACCCTTTCAAGCTGTAAGCTAAGATTATTGCTTACAGTGGGGAGACATATAAGTTCTATTTCGCAAATTTAGGTCTGGGGCCGGATTCTGTCTCAGGGAAAAGTGATAATGAAAAGAACTGTTTTCATTATCATAAACATTATCACTTTTCACCAAAATGCGATTCTGTCTTGATAAAATCTGGTAAGTGATAAAAACAAGTGCTGAATTGCTGAGTGATAAATTCTTGCTGTCAAATGTGACAAAAATATTTGTAATTTAGAGTATTCTGTATTACATATTTATTTAAATCATTTTAAATTAAGGTAAGTTGTTTATTTTCTAATAGTAAACAATAACTCTCGTTATATTACAGAAAATTCATAGGATTCATAATTTTGAAAAATAGAAACCATGAGTTTGGCGGCTATATATGTGAGGCGAAATTCACAGTATAGACAAAGGTATGTATAGAATAATTTGGTTTGCTCTTTTTTAATATATTTTTCATTTCGGTAAAGTAATTAAGCTATTGTGAAGGAGATTGCGGGATGCTTATGGAGTGGGTGTAAAAATACTTTATGGAAATTTCAAAATCTTAGAACTATTCAAAATAACGATCGCCTTAATATGAAAAGCATTTATGGTTCTAGGAAAAACTACTTAAATAAAACATGTAACACAGCAAATTATTCTAAGAATGTAATGTGATTTTGAAATAAATGTGAAGGATTAATAAATAATCTTTAGAATGTAGCTTTTAATAATATTTAACCTAATCTGCTAATCTCATAATTGCACCTTTTGTGAAATGTAAAACTAAATAAATCATGCAAGATAATAGAGCAAAAATACCATCCAAAAGCAAAATAGGATTATTTTAAGATAATCTAACGAAAAACAATTTAAAACAAAACTTAAATAAAAAACATAATTTTTTCTCAAATTTTAGTTGATTTTCATAATTTTAATTGATTTCAAAATTTTTATTCGTTTTTAATAATTTATCATTTCGTTTTCATGGAAAAAATTTTGGTGATAAAATATTTAACAAAATGAAAACTTTTTCAGCATTAGTTTTCATTATCACGGCAACTTAGAATCGCTCAAGTGATAAAATACGTCAAAATGGCTATTTATCATTATCATTCTTACTTTTACCTGAGACAGAATCCGGCCCCTGATCTTGATACTCATTTCCGTGCTGGTTTAAATTGAAGTTAAACTGAAGAATAATTTGATCTGGTAAAATTGTATCGGTCAGTTTGATACCACAGCAAGGAAAATTATTTGGCGTAATCCTATTTGGGTAATTTATTAAAAGCTTTTTTATAAACAAAGTTTAATATTTTTTTGGGTTTTTAAGTTTCTGGTCATGTACAAAAATAAATTTCTTTATAATCTTTGGTATAAATGCTTTTCAACATCCATTTTAATCATTTATTTCTAGTTTTTGTTTAACAAAAAAACTCAAAATTTGAGTTTGTTTTAAGGATATAGAATTTCTTTGCAATAAAGGAACTCTAAAGTACAATATTTTTTATATTTTATACGAATAATATAATTTTATTTCGTTGAGAAATTTATTTGGATACACAAGAAAACAATATTTTTAACGATTAAAACAAAGTTAAAACTTTAATATGGTGTGAAAAAAACTTTAGAAAATAAGACAGCAAACACTGAAATCCCAAAAAGAAAACCACAAGTGAAATTAAAACCTCTAAGTGAAATTTAATGGCCAATAAAATGTAATAAAAATAAAACAAAAAGTTAACTTATACCCAAAATTTTCCAAAAAGTATTTAAATCACTTTAAATTATTTTTTGAAAATCTTTTATATCAAGGCTAAACTAAGAGCTTTTTATTGAAGAACCTTCTATAAAATTACTATCCTTGACTACTAAATTTTGCTAGAACTAAAATAAAAAAGCATAAAATTTATCTATTAATACACAATTCATTCTAATTACAGAGTCAAGAGGCCAAGTAAAGGAAAATATATTTTTAAAATTGTTCAAAACCAGAATCCAACCAGAATACTTTTAAAACTCCCACACTACCAATTTTCAAGTCAGTATTTAAATAATATGAAACAATCGGAAGAAATCATCAGCCATCCTTTTTCCGGATAAGCAACAGCATAATATAAGGGCAAACGAGGACATTTTCAAATAAAATGAAAGCTTTAAGCTCTCTGATTTAAAAGTCATTTAATTTGATACTGAAGGATAAAAGTATATTTTTCTTATGCCAAAAATGAATTACTATGTATAAAATATATATATATACATAAATGTATATATATATATCTGCAAAGCGACTGCAAAAAAATTTAATTTATAAAATGAGAAGTACTAAGAATTTTTTTAAATAATAAAATTGAGTAAGAAAAACCAAAGGATAAAATAGAATTTAAGGATATCAACCTTTGATTATGGTGTTACCATTTGAAGGATATAAATATATTAAATAAATTTAGCCAAAAGCTTTCATTTTATTTTTGGTGTGGAGTGTGGGAAGGAAGTGGGTTCAGTTATATTTTAATTTCTAGAAAGTAATAAAAATGCAATATTTTATGTATATAACTAAAAAAAAACCGTTAAATATTATTTGAAAGCTTTTGATTTGGTTTATACTCTATCTTAAAGGTTGGTAAACTTTCAAGTGTTTTTTACACACACACACACACACACATAAATATATAAAAGCTGTTTCGTTACACAAATTTAAAGTTTTTTGTCGTTATGAATAAGTTCAATGCTTGAAGGAGCAGTAATTAAAGTTTTTGAAGAATCTAAAGGAAACATCAAAAGAATTTTAGGAATAAAAAATTTACTAAAATAACTAAGGGAGTATTCTGCTTTAGAAATTCGAAAAAATTGGTTAATTTTTTGTGTGTGTAGTTTAACCCTATACGAAAATGGCCCTTAAAAGATTTTTCGAAATTTAAATAAGCTTCGCAATTGCAGCTCATTTTGTTACGCATTTAGTTTCAAGTTCAGTTCAGTTTTTAAAACCTTAAAACGCCTTTTTCTCGAAATTACTTTTTTCAAAAGTGCGTGCATGATATCTTAAGTTCGACTTAACCGAATCACTTGAAATTTGACACAGAACTTTTTTATATATTATTGCATCGCACTACGAAGAGCTTTTTAATAAATTTTTGTTTGTTTTATTTTGAAAAAATTCAGAAAAGGGAAAAAAACTTTCCAAACTTCCACAATTTTGTAAAAAAAAACTCCTAGTAGTGCTTGAACTACATCTTAGTTCTTAAAAACACTTTTTTGTCAGATCACTGGAAGCACTGGAATCCTACACACCAGGGCACGTCATTTTTTCGTGAGCCTCAACTTTGCCGGCCTACAGTTTTCTCAATTTAAAATTTTTGTTTTAATATTATTAAAATGTCAATAAAATATCAATAAATAACAAGCAAAAAATTGGATGGTAAAAATATTAATTGGTTTTTTTTTATGGCGTTCGAAAAAACTCCTAAAATTCGAATATCCTAAACCAGAATATCTTCTTAAATTATTTGCTAATATTTATATTATTATTGTTGTTTTTTGTTGTCTAGAAAATATTAAATTATATTATAAAAACTTTTTGATTTGTTTATCATATTTAATATTTTTTGTTTTTTAAATTGGATTGTTTTGTTATAAAGAAGTAACCCGTTACCAGGGAAAATTCATATAAAATACGAACAAGTTTAAGCATTTTTCTAAACCTCTCTTCTATCCTTTTAGATGCATACTTTTACATTGAATCCATTTTTTACAGAAAAAGCTGAAGTATACAAACTTGTTGCATAAAGTCTAGGACTCATTAGTGCTTGGTGGTTGTAAATTTGACACCAAATACTAATTAGTCCACACAACTTCAATGAAATTAGGGTATAACCAATTTATATATAAAATTTAAGGACATTTTTTTATAAAATTAAAATCTGACGTGTGATAAATGACATCTAAATTATTTATTTATGATATTTTATTGAGATTTTTATATTTTAATAATAACAAAAAAACACTTTTTGACATTTATTTATTTATGTAAACAATGTCTGACCTGTTAAGCTGCTAGATCCAGACTAACTCTTAATTATTCTTACTTGGGAAAGTTAATTTTCAATATTTCTGACACACAAAAATTTTGCAACTTGATCTTCTTAATTAAATTTAATTAATTTTAGGTACTTAATGTTTAAGAATTCCTATTTGTTTACCATGACATTATTTTCTTTATGAAAAGCACAATAGACAATGTTGGTGGTTCGAGTTTCATTTGGGTACTTATATACATATTTGTATATATATTATTAGTATAGAATGATATAAGATAAAATTCCATTTTGGAAGTCGTCCAAGCCAAGCACTAGTGAGCTCTAGGCATAGGAGTTAGGCAAACTAGTAAAACAAATGTCATCTTCTGCTTTTAAGTATTAAAAGTGATTGAAGAGAAGATTTGCAGAAGAAGTTGTTACATCAGTTCCCGGCTGCTAATATTGACGTATTCGTTAATATTGCATCACTCATCGTTGCCGGGGAATGTAAAATACGATATGAAACTAAAAAATTATATTGTTTTTTATTGAATAAGACTTTAAGAAAGAGCATAACACATTGATGAACATTTCTACTACTGTAGTAGTAGAAGGAGCAATAGTAGTAAAAATAACTGGTTATACTACCAAGTTATACTTTTTCCAAGATCCTTTATCTTTTATTTCAATTAAACTTTAGGCTATATCAAGCCAGTGGATTCAATAAACAGATTTAGTATTTCAAATTTGTGGACCTGTCGTTTAATTAGCTCTTTGTAATACATATAGATTAAGTTATCCTTGGTTGTGAATTCGCTTGAGCCAATTCCAGGGAACCTATTAGCTTTCAAATCGCCTTAATTACCTTTATGGACCGAAGCCTCGATAAATGTTACTACATTTTCTTTTCTGACAAGTCCTCAAGGCTCTTCCCAGAATTCCTTAAAACATATCGTTATAACTTCAAAGTTATTTAAACTAAAGATTCCAGAAACTGTCAGCATTACACCCTTTTTCTCATGGTGTTAGTTTCAAAATCTTCCCTTTCTTTTCACACCAAAGATGTTGAGAAAGTTTAATAAGAAATTGAAAATAGGCAAAAAGCTTCTGGGTTGAAATTTAGTAAATTTTTTTTAATCAAAAAAGTTTTGAAAATTAAAAAAATTTTGCTTTTTGAATAAACAGTTAACCGTGTCACACTTTAATTTAAAATAATTTCACAAAACCAAATAAAAAACATCAAATTCCACTTTAATTACATGACCACTGTGGGTTAGGATAGTTTTTTTTCATATTTGAAAGAGATCTTAAAACTTTCTTTAACAATTATTCAGTGAGTGAAGACTGCAGAGTTGAATTTTGGACACTGAAAATTTTTAATTAAATTTTATTTTTATTGCGAGATGTTCTTAGTACAAAAATTACAAAAAAAAACTCCCTTAAAGACATTAAAAAATTATATACAAGGTCTTAAGTGGCTTATAAAGGAAAAAAATTGAGCACCTGCTCCAATTTTCATTGTTTTTGGGTTACAACAACAACAAAATTTTTCTTAAACAAATGAAAAATTCAAATTTTTAATACAGACAAATCCCAGAATTAGTGATTTAGAATTTTACAAGGTTGTAATATTTTATTAATTTTTATGAGTTTTTTATTTAACCCCAAAGTCAATTTTTAGATTGAAATTTTTGGCTTTACTAAATTTTATTTATAACACAAACTAAAAAGCTAAAAACTTTTATTTTAATTATAAAAAAGTACATTAAAAATAAAATTCATTTTTTATGTAATCCGCAAAGGTAATAAAAAATCTATTTAAAAGCATAGCGCGATTAACTTATGGACAATAAATATATAGAAAAACAACACAAATTCAAATAAACTTCTAAGTAAAAATTTCAAATTACATCAAAGCAAGTAAATTAGGAGAGAAATAACTGAATATATTCACTTACCACAAAACGTATTCAACATCATGAACATCTTTTATTTAATTCCTTTACCCCTTTTTTTGTTTTCATGAATTTCAACACAACATTCACAGCTGGCAGTAGGATTTGATGATAAATTAAAAACCTAAACTAAAATGAAAGCCTATTTTTTAAGCCTTTAAGGCTTACTTCAAGAACAACAACAACAACAAAAAAAAAAGTGACAAAACAAATTACATTTCTGACGAGAAAAACTTGTCTCATTGAATGAATTTAGTCCAATTGTTTTGCCTCAAGAGTCTTTCAGTTGCATTTCGAGAATGATGACTTTCAAATCATTGAAATTTTTCATCAATTTTATTTTCTATTTTTTTTGTTTTTGTCAAAGAGTTTTTATTGTTTGGTTTTATAGTTTTTTTTTGCAATTATTCTATAAAAAAAAAAAACCAAAGATAAAGAAATTTTTCTTTATCTATCACAGATTTTAAATTAGTTTTTTAAAAATATCAAAAAGCTTGTTTTAGTTTTATCTAAAAAGAAAAAAATGAAAAGCTTTAGCAATAAATTTTCTAAAAAAATTTTATTAAATCTTACAAGTCCCTGTCATCCGCATTAGAAGGAAGGGTATTACCCTGATATATTGTCTGAGTACACACGTGTCGTAACAAGAATCTAAGCTATCAATCATTGCTTTTCGAGACAAAAATTTTCATTTTCTTGTATTCTATTTATTCTAAGGATTTTATTTGAATTTTTCATATCAATAGGTAAAAAGCTTTGTAGGTTCATAAAGTTTAGATAATAAATTTCGAATATAATTCGAAAATACTAAACGTATTTTTGTTTATATTTTTAATGTAATGTAACCAAGATGACATGTGAATGTCATTATAGATTTGAAGAAGTTTATTTTTTTTATATATCTTTTATTTCTTAGAAGAAATTTATTTTTCTAGACAGGACACTAATTTGGGGTTGAATGCACTTAAAATTTAGAAATTGATACTGTTGTAAACACTTTGATAAATTTTTATTAGGAATTTCTAAAAACCATAAATTTAATGATTTATTTTTGTATTCACTACCAAGAAAATTTCGGTACATACGTTTCGTACAAGATACAAGAGTAGTTGGCACTGAATGAGTTAAATACAGAGATACTTTGCACTAAACGAGAAATCAGTTAAGCCTAATTTTCGTGTAGAGTAATTTTAAGAATTATATCAAACAAAATAATATTTAAGCATCCCTTAATTATTTTAAAATAATAAGAAAGCTATTTTTTTCAAAATAGGCCTACTATCCTTTTTCTTTTTCCCAGAAAATGTAGCTGTTCTATTTTTCTCTTATTTAAATGTTCCTTACTTCCTCAAAATAAAATATATGATTTATGAAGTCCAGCTCAGTTTTGTTAAATTCGTCCCTATACAACCAAGTCAACACCGAAGCAATAATCTTCTCTTTGAAAGTTTTATTTCCAAATGGGAAAAGGTAAGCAGGTTGTGTAAAAATTACAAGTCAATCGGAATCAAAGCCTCGTAGTTATTAACATTTGAATTTTTAAAGTTTAAAGCTTTAAGCACGTTTTTGTCAAAACTACTTTTTCGACTTTTTCTACATATAAAATACCTCCCCAAAACGTTGAGTTTTAGAATTTTTTATTACATTAAGTGGCTTTCCCGCTTACAAATTGGCAGAATTTTTCGTCGATAATAGCAGTTTTCACTTTAAATAAGCACAAAAACATTGGGGGGGGGGGGGGGGGGGGGGAGAGAGGATTCGAAGATACTTTGACTAAATTTTATGGGTTTTTGATTTTAGATAATTTTCAACTGAGATACAGTGAATACCAAAAATCATCCGTTTCCAAAGATATCCTTGGTAAAGCTGTTTGTAAATATTTTCTAATTAAAAAAATATTGTTAAAGTCATGCTTAATAATGTCCAAAAGGTTTAAATAAATTTAATTAATCCATATTTATAAAAAAAAATTCATGAGAAAAGTGTTTTATTTGACGCGGACACCCTTACCTCTCACTTAATAAACTTTGGTTGCTTTTTAAAACCTAAACAAACAAAAAACAGATTTTCTAATCTCTAATATAAAGTCTAATTCAAATTTAAAATATTACATAAAACTAATAACATTTTACTCAATTTAAATTCGTTTAAAATCTAAAAGTGGATTCAACAAGGATATATACCGAAAAAACATTAATAACATTTTAAAAACATTATTAGAATTTCTAATCAAATATTAAATCTGGACAGTAATTTTTATCCTAACAGAAAATAACAAATTTTAAATGCAGTTTACTAGCAAAACATTAAAGTAATTGACCAATAGCCAAAGCGAAAAACAAAAAAAAAAGAACAACTTTTTTGGATTTACAAAAAAAAAACCGCAATATATTGTTCTTAATGATAAAATAGGGGGAACATAACGATGCCTTTGGGGTAATTTAACGTACCATAAAACTTTCTTTATTTTTATTATTATTATTATTATTATTTTTGGTTAAAACAAAAAAAAAAAAAAAAAAACCCCAATAATAATAATAAATTGCATTGCACACCTTAAAGGATACCCACTTAAATTTATGAAATATCTTTTGACTTTAATATTTCTTTTCAATAGAAAAAATTATATCTCTATTTTCTTGGGTTTTTTTTTTGCTGCCCAAGTCTTTTAGTTTTAATGACATTATCATCAGAAGCTTTCTGTAATATTTTTATATGCTTTCAAAGTTATATTAAAGTATTTTTTATTTATTTCATTTGGTAGGATGCTATATAAAAAAAAAAGAAGCCAAAAACAAAAAAACACAACCTCGAAATTCTTTTTTGATATTATTAAATTTTAGTGTAAGTACACGTAATCCATTTTGTTAGAATTGTAACTGGGTCTCAATCAAACACTTTGTCTTTTATAGATTTTGGATATATGTATGTATGTGAATATAAAACTGATCTATCAAAAATTTTGCTTTATTTTTGTTATAATTTTCTATAGTAATTTGTTTTTATTTTTTCATTCTTTTTGGATATTTTGTTTTACTTTTTGCATTTTATTTTTTTTAATTAACTTAATGTAAATGCTGTAAATGTGAAGTTTATGATGAAATAAATTCGAAACAGGAATTATAATGGAATATAACGGTTAATACAATAACAAAACTTGGCAGTAAAAGCACGTTAACTGTACAAAAATGTTTCATAAAAGTAATGAAAACAAGTTTTTATAATATTTTTAGAGGGGTGATATATAGAATATATAGTCTAAAATTTTTAGATATAGCTTTTAAGCTAATTGTCTAGAGAACGAGAAAGAGAGAGAGAGAGAGAGAGAGAATTAAGCTTTTTAAAAGCATTAAACAAATTTAAATTTAATGTGGCTTACAATATATGTTATGGATATGAAATAATAAAAGGAATATTATTTAAATGGTAAAAAAAGTTTAATTTTATTTAATATATTTTTGAGAAAAATAAGTAAAATTATTTTTTTATACCTTAGGCTATAATTTTTCTTTGTAGAATAAATTCAACATATGAAATTAAGGAAAAGCTTTTTTTTAAAAAAAGCTTGCATATATTTTGAACAGAAGAGTGGAATTATAATCATATAAATAAAATTTTGTATTTGTATTAGTTGTTGTTTCTTTATTTATATCAGTAAATATATATTAATCATTTTAAGGAAGCAATAGTAATAAATTATTTGGCAAAGGGGCTTCCCTTTTAGTAAAAGATTATTTTCTTATTTTTTCTCTAAAATATCTGTAGTTGATATTCTAGTCAACTTTACGGTTGTTTTTTTATTAAATTACTCTGAATTACTAACAGATTTTATTGTTTTTTTTTTCTTAAAAAAAAGAAAGAAGAAATTACTTTTGAAACCCTTGATAAGCAATTTTGGTTGAATTTAAATAAATTTTAACCAGTAAAAATATATTAAAAAACAACAAATGCAACAAATTTCAAAAAAAAAAAAAAAACATTTAAATCACTAATTCAAATTTCAGTAAATATAATTGCAAAATATTTTAGTTATGAGACGATAGGATCACGAGTACAGTTATAAATTGTAAAAGTAGGGAGTTTTTTTGTTAAAACAATTTTTATTATCCTTAAATCTTTACTACATAGAATGCTATGTTAATTTTGTTGTCTGGTGTTTATCTTCGAAAAATTTATATTTTGGGAAATAACTCTCGGTGTCTTCGATTATTTTTGACATATTATAGATTAAGAAAAATGTAGTAATAATTTATAAAATCTAATTAAATTTACTTAAATAAATTAGTATTAAATTACTAAACTATCAAAAATATTTGCAAAAACTGCAACAAAATACTATTTTTCCAGTTCGAAATATCGAAAGAGCAGATTAATTAAACGGGTATTCTAGTCTAGATATTTGAAAAAATAAATTTTTTTTTTCTATCATATATTCAAAGCTTAATCCTTGAAGAATATGTGATTACGAGGATTGTTCAAAATTGAAATTATATTTGGATATATAGCTTTTTCAGTGACGTATGGTTTATACTTCGCTTTTAAACGCGGTTTTTCTCGACATTACTTTTTTCGAAACGGTCGCCATGATTTCTCAAGTTCTACTGAGGCGATTCACTTGAAATTTGGGGCACGAGTCTTTTCTCTATTGTACGAACTAAGATTATGATAAATTTTCAAATTTTACTATTTTTAAAAAATTCAGAAAGGTAAAAAAAAGAACTTCTCTTCTTTTCAAACAGTCGTAAATTTCTCGTTCTCAATTATTTTAGGCTCTATTTATTAACCTTTACACATGAAAAACATACCAGCGAAAAGTTTGGTTGAGGGCCTTCCCTTTTCCCTTTGTCTTTTAATAAAATTGTTAGCAAATTTGGTACCCATTGTGGAGACATTTTTCTGTAAACACAATTTACTTTCATCAAAATGTTTTGCTCATGCAACCTAACAAAGATCCCTGAGACTTCTTTCAGTTAAACAATGACTGTTTGACATCAATTCCTGTATTATTGATATGATTTCTGATATTTGATCTATGGTTCAAATGGATCATCATTAAGACTCATAAGACAGCGTTTAAAGTCAGCAAACCCATCTCTCCCTTTTTTTCTAATTGAAAGTGAAAAGTTCTGATTGACTTTAAAAAATTTTTATTGGTGCTACACGTGCTAAAAATGAAAATTTCATCACTGCTCGATTTCCATATGTTTCCATTCCAAAAAAAAAATAATGTACCACTTCAACTTTGGACACTTTTAGGGAAACAAAAAAACGAAATTAAGAGCGCCACCTGTTATCGAATGCAAAAATTATTAACCGATCTGATATATACAAAAATTGTTTCTAATTGCTTCCTTACCTTACCAAAAAAGTCTATCCAGAGAAAAGGATTATTAGTACATTTATATATCGCTCAAATAATATAAGATATTAGAAATGATCTTTAAAATATTCCTAACCAAAACGAAAATTCATTACAACACCAAGAACTATCCCCTGTATATAATATAGCACTATTTTTTCTATATTTCCTTCATTAATACATACTTTAAATCTAAATGATCCACTTACAAATAGAACAATTGATCGTATATCGATCTAGCAAACTTTAATGATCACCAAAAACTTGTCTACGTTAATAAATAAACAGCACACACAAGGAATACAATAAAAACAGAAATACAAAATATTTAAAATATTCAAAGGTAGGAATTTTATTTTATTTTTATTTTTTATCTTTTTGTAATTTCGTTGATCTTCTTTAAGGTGTATGACTAATTTTTATTAAAGAAATATGCCTTGAAAAAAATTTCAACAACAATTTAAAATTGTTGTCTCATTCACTTATGAGTCTTTTCCTTTTTCATATGTTTTTTTTTTTTAAGAATTGAAAGAAAAAACAAAAAATTTTTTAAGTTTAATATGGTCGATTTTTGGATACAATTCAATCACATAAAAATTTATAATGGGATCTGGTGTTGCATGTGATTTGCGTATCTCAAGTATTCAGACAGTAAATAAATTGTTGAATTAAGTAGTTGAGATTTTATTAATAGAATTATCTTTACGTGAATGTGTTTTGCATGAACGATGCTAACAAAAATTGATCATGTTCGGATATAAATATTTCATTTGAAAGAATAAGATTGGAATTTTTTTGTTGTGGTCAAAATTTTTGGAAGTTTTATTTTTATTTTATATTAAAAAAAAAAAGATAGCTGAAAATCAGAAATATTGATGACAAAATTTGAATAGATATTTTATATTAATAAAAAAACAAAAAAAAATTTTTTTTTAAATTCCCGCAAAAACCAAAACCCAAAGAGTGTAGGATATTAGCTTAGTTACTCTTTGGATAGTTAAATTCATACTATGCCCCACAGTTTTGGTAATATTTTCATAATTGAATGAATTATCACAATATCCTTTTAGTGTTTTCACCATAATTGGATCATGATTTTTTCTTCTTCAGAAAAAATATTTTTTTTTGTTTATTTTAATTATAATTTTTAGTTGTTTTTGAGTTTTGAGACGTTTGGATAGAAATAAAGTAGTTTGCAACACACCAATATAGCGACGTAGCTAGTCACTATTTTTACCAAACTGAAGTGGGAGGAGAAAACTATATAAAAAAAAAGATCTTAAGACAAAATATTGATAATTTGGATATATGTAATTTTAAATAGATTTTGTTATATAAGCAAATCAATTTAATGACATATGATATGTAACTGTGTAGTGAAGGAGTTATACCCATTCTCCATTGAGGCTTATACACATTATTACAATACACGGAAGGAAATTTTGTATGGAGAAATGTGTAATACACCTGTATTAAGCATATTGCAATCACCCAGTAGGAAAGGTGAACATCGCTTTGCCCTGCTTAGAGCATGTCATCGCTAAATTTCCTACTGGGTGTATAAAATACAGCCTATAAACGGCTGCATAAAGGAAATTTTGCCATCTATTGTGAACTGACAGGTTGTCCAACATTAAAAATTCCCCTATTTATATGTCAAAAAGGAATTAAATGGTGGCATTTTCCTAAGTATATTAAAATATTTAACTCTTTTTCAGGTTATTTTTAACATAATATTTAGAAGTTAGTTTAATACCGGTTTTGCGAGTAATCAGATTGAAATTATTTGTGTATTTTCACAGACTCAATGTTTACTTTTGTGACACCTGTTTTGACATTTCCAACAAATTTCCCTAAATTTCTCTAATATAAACAAATTGCCAATGGAGAAACGATATTTTTGTACGGGAGGCTAATACACTGTACAAGCCTCAATGGAATAGGTATTATGGGCTAGAATTCTAATATCCTGATTTTATCTAATGTATACTTTTAATTTACTTTAATATCTTCACAATAATTACCTAAACTATGAAACTTAGATTGGATATAAATTTTGAGAACTGTAATTTCTCATCCAAAGGGACTAAAAAAAACCATTTCCGGAAGATTAAACTGAGTGATTAAGAAAAGCTTGTCAAACGTTGAGGAATTCATAAATTTCTGTATTTATTTAATTTTGTTTTTTTCTTTTAGAATTTAATAACCATCAATTATTAATTTTCAAAATAGTTTTAACTGCAAAAAAATTAGAAGAAAAAAGCAACACACGAATTTTGGGTTGATACGTTTTTTGGGAAATTTCTTGGGAACAAGCTGGTAAATTTCGGAATATTTATAAGAAAAAAGACTAAAATTATGTGGATTTGATTTGATTATTCTATACATTTTTTTTATTACCTATTTTCGTACACAGTGACAGTGGAATAAAGAGGAGAACGCTCTCCTCCCCCTCTAGGTTATGATATTTAACTTTTTAATTAAGGAAAAGAATAAAATATTACAACACACAAATTTTATTTAAAAAATGGAAATTCCTAAAATTAAACTTCTTACACAGGTCATAATCAATGTTAAATACAAAACCTATACCCAGAGAGTCAATTAAAATCCAATAACATAACTACAATAATTAAGTTAAAATTAACAAAAATTAAATCCTATAAAATAGTGTAGAGAGAAACAAAAATGAAATCCTTAAGAAGTTTAATTAAATATAACTTTGATGAGTAATAGCTTTTAATATCAAAAACTCATAATTTATCCTTTCTATTTCCCCTTTCACCCGTCTAAATTACTAATGTTCTCTTATTTTCAAATGCAATCACAGGAAACACAAAATGAAAATTTATTGAAATTTTGTATTTGGTTAATGTACAAGGTATCACCTGGTACAAATAATCAACTCTTAAATAGTATTTCATGAGGGTGGTCTATGCGAGCTTCGCATAGATCTAAAATATGATTTGTAAAATAAATATATAAAAACAAAACGAAACCTTGACAAATACAGTTAAAACACAGAAAAAGAATATAATTTTTCGAATTTAGCAATATAAAAAGCACGCCTAATATTAGCTTTTAGAAAAATTAAACAAAAAACAAAAGAAAAAGAAAAAAGTGAAACTAAAAAGCCATCTAAAAAAAAGTTTTCAATTACAACAGGATTTTACACAAAAAGACAAGAAAAATTGAGAGCAAGTATCCTAGAAAATATCCCCTGATCCATTTGTATAATTAAAAATATTGATTTATAACTAAAAAAAACTTACTTTGCAATTTGTATGCATTTAAATAGTGATAAGTATGAGTATGTTATGTAACCTTAAAACAACAAAAATTTGTTTTCAGCCATTTTGCCAGGATAAATTATGTTCATAGCTAATGGGAAATTTTATTTTTTCCCGGTACTTTCGAAATTAAATTTTAAATATTTATTAAAATTAAATAAAAAAAAGAGAAAAAATAAGTATAAAAGAATTTTCTTGGTAAGAATAAAATTTTGAGGAGGTATGATATGATTTTTGCTCAAAATTAGATAATAAAAAAATTTCTATAGAAATAAACTTTTATTTATGATTATTTCATACAATTAATGACATTAATTCTCCTATTAAAAGGAAAAAAAAACAGTATTTCATGAAATAAAAGTTTAAGGCGAACCATAAAAAATTTAGTTTTTTTACACCATAGTTGCTCAAAATTTGCATTGATACATTTCTTACAAATTTTTTTTGAGACCAAATTTCGGCTAAATTTCTAAAACTTGCAAAGAAATAAATTGAAATTATGTAAATTTAATTTGATTAAATTTACTTCAGGCACAGCATCTCAACTAAAGTTTAAACTAAAATTTAATTTACTAATACTAAGAAGAAAAGGAAATCAAAACCCCAATTTTTAAAATTGCCGGTCGTATCTATCTTGCTGACCAACCAACAGCTATAGCAGTAATTAAGGGAAAATACTGTCACAGATCCAAGAACCGTGACCATTAAGTGGCATAGCAGGTTTGCCAGCAAAGCTGAAGACGAGCGTAAAAGGCGCAACCTTGCGGGTACGTATATTATTACCATCCAGCATTGTTGAAAAAGGAAATTAAACAACTAAAGTAAAAGAGAGTAAGAAGCGTTGTGAAGAGGTTCGTGTGCGATTGAGGATAGACATCGCCCAGGTACAGCGACAAAATTTCCTCAGGAAGGGATCCCCTGATCAAAATCTTTGCATAAGAGCATATGATATTTGGGGAAGTGTAAAATATTTTCTAATGTACAAGATAGAGAATCTTAGCGAAGCAAAGAAGTTGGACAGAATGTCTCTAAGAAGTTAACGAGTCCAAAATAACGAAAACATTGTTTGGCTGTGTGTAACAGGGGGGTGATAGGTCAAAGAGAGCAAATACATATATCTTCTCATAAGCTACGTGCCCTTCATTGGGAAGACAGGATTAGTATTTGATAATAGCATGCCTGTCACGAAGCAAAATAGGTCGATTTGTTCGCGGTGTATTCCAGAACTACTACTAATACATTTTTTATTTTGAATTTTAATAAAAAATTTTCTATGTATTGTATAAAAGAGACCAATAAGAAAATTATATTTTAACTATTACGCAAATGCTTTATTTGCGATTACTAAATAAATTTGATATTCATATTAAATCAAAACAAAAACTTGATTACAACTGTATTTTGAAATACAAAAAAAAAAAAAAAAACTGTTGGCGCGTTGACGCCTTTGTAACTGTTAGCTACAATCTAATAAAAAATAAGCATAATAATAATATGTATGCTTCTATATGTGATTAATATGTATACAAATATACAATACAACTACATATAATTTTATTAAGAAACGCAACTGGGACACAATATTGCAACCTGATTAAAATCAGTAATCTGCCCTTCCATAGAAAGCCCAAAAGCGAAGGAAAAACAAAAGAAAAAGAACAACCAAAACAAAATAAAAATTAAGAAAAACTTGAGAAAAAAAAAGCTCAAATTTTGTTTTTGTTATTGTTACTTTATAGCTATATATATAGGAAGACTTATTACGATATGTGTGTAGTACATTGGACGTGCAAACTGTGTGATGATCATTTCGAGACCAAAAATAACAGGAAAGTATACACCGGCATATTTTTGCTGAATGGTTGTAATCACAGTTTGTGCAATGAAAATTCCATTTGCCTCGATCGGAAATATTTTATATAATATGCATACATATATATATATACATTTTTGTTTTCTATATGTAAATGTAATGTGTTTTAATAGGTTGATAAATTAAAAAATAAAAAAAAAACAAAAATTTCATAAGATATATAAACAAAAAGCAAATAAAGACAAGAATAACTGTTTAACATAATTCTTTTTATATAGAAGGTTAACTGATGGAATAAGACAAAAAATAAACAAAATACAGTTTTTCTTTATTTTTTTTTTGAACTTGATAATGAGAGTACGTTTATTTATCTTTTTGTCAAAATTTGATTATTCATTTTTGTTCATTTTTGTCTTTTTATAAATTGATTAAAAAGCTTCGTTTTGATTTTAATGTAAAATTTCTTATATGAATTGAAACTGTTATAAAAATTGTTATTTCAAACGGGAATTTTCATATATGTATATATAAAGATTTTCCCTTATGTTAGTATAATTTTTATTATGAATTTTTATAATAGTTGCTTGAAGACTATTAGTAAAATTTCTGAGCTTAAGAACGTTATCGTTATTAAAGTGAATTTTGATTGTATAACTTATCAGTCGATGTAATAAACAAACGGTAAAATTGGCAATTTGCTTAAAAAATACATTTAACATCCTTTTCAAACAGGTGTGTAAAGCTTAGCCCAGACCGAAGCGATAGCTGCAGGTAGAAAAACAACAATATTTGTGACATTTTATTACGTTGCACAACCCGTAAATTCATAATAAATGTCAAATTTTTCTTGTATACAGACTTCTAAAGGCTGTAATTATATACACAATTCCAACAGTCTATATACACGATTCTTCATAAAAAATTTCTTTCTTTGTATTCCTTATCATAATCATTTCTTTTTATTATAATTAAGGATGTCTGGAAATTTACATCTGTGCTGTTTAATAATTATTTTTCTATGGACAACATTAGCCTTAATTAATTTACAAAATTGTTTTCTAAAATAACCAAAATTTCGCCTACTAAAGATATCTAAATTTTCAAAACTATCACACAAATAATAAACCTGAAGGCCCAGTAAAAGCGACTTCAAGCGTCTTGCGAATTCCTGCCTCGTTTGTATGATCGACACAAATCTATAAGTTACACGATCAAAAATCACTTCCATTATGCCCAAAAGCAAAAACTGAAATTTTTAGTCGATAAAAGTCATCGATCAAAACAATAAAAACAGCACCTATCAGTTAGTATGTTTTAACTTCTGTATTTTTAAGACTGTCTGTTGATCATCAACTACTTTGAAAAAGAAAAAAATTATCAAAAGTGACTGTTACATTGATGCACTTGAATGAATAATTACCAAAAACACGTCGATATGATAATAATAATAACAACAACAACAACAAGTGTTGTTTCACAGAAATAAATGCACTGCCAATCGTTTCAAATGAAGCATGAAATACCCAAATTGAGCTTTAAGTTGCTTTTATATCCAAAATATTTACCAGTTCAGGCTTAAAATTTTTGCTACTTGCAGATCTTACAAATATACTTTAAGGAAATGGCCGCCAATTTTTTGAAATTTTAATTTAAAAAAGAAAAAATACAAAGAACTTTTCTAAGCAGCTTAAAATTTGTTAAATTTTTGAACTAACATTTAGCCCATAAATATATTAGCCGTCTTACATTTAAAATATTTCAAGTGTTAAATTAATAATTCCCATTTCTAAGCAAATATTAAGAATTTCCGGACTTACAAAGAAAAATCAACCAAATAGAGAAAAATACTAAACATTAATTTAGTTATTGTTGTTTTAATTAAGGCCAAAAATTTAACTAAAACTTTCAAAGATACACAATATAGAATTGTAATTTAAGTATGAAAAAGAGAGCAGGGTAACAAGAATATCTGACATATCCTAACTGACAGTTTTCAAATGAAAGCTTTTTTAATACAAATCACTTTCTTGCTTTTGTTTAATGAAACTACTTTCTCATTAAAAACTTTAGGGAAAGAAGAAAAATGAGCTTTTTCGAATTTTAAAATGGAAAAATTCAAAATCCCTTATGATTGCTATTAGATTCCCTTAAGGTCCATTAACTTCAATTAAATATATTTTTAGGAAACAAAAATTAAAAAGAGTTTTCAAAGACTAAACTAAATTTGTATTAATAACTTTTATTTTGAGGTCATAAAATTATTTGTAGCTTTTATCGAAAAAAAAAAACAATCTTTGTGGTGCGCAACAGTTCAAAGAAATACGACTAAACAGAATATTGTGTGTGGACTGTGTTTGAACTTTGAGTATTTTGCTGGAATTTAATTAAAATTTTCATTTGAAAATTGTTTTTTTTTTTATTTTTTCTTGAGCCTTTTTAATGTAAATTAGAAAATTTGACAGTAATATAATTATAAAACTTTAAGTTTTCAATTGAAAATAATGATACGAATTTTCAGAAATAAGTCAAAAATGTTAAAATCAATTAATAAAAAAAACTTAATGTTATTATTTAGAAAATCAATCTTTAAGCTACAAAATAAATGACTTTAGGAAACTTAATTATAAAGATAAATTAATTGAATTTGGTAAAATATAGTGAAGCAACGACAAATACATGAAAACATTTCTAAAATTAATTACCATAAAACATATTAAATCCGAAATTACAAAAATCAATCAATTATAATGACAAAAAATACAAAAATTTAAAAAATTATATTAAATTCTGAAAAATAATGGGTAGTGACCAAAAAAAGTAGTAGAAAATTACTAAAATTAACCCCTTGAATGGTAATGGCGTGCTTCGGCCGTCAAGATTTGCTGTACTAAATTCGAATTTGACGGGCCTCAAAACCTGTAGTATTACAAATAAAATAGTTTTCACTTTTATATAAATATAATTAAAAAAAAGTAAAATTATTTAAGTTTTATTTTATGATAATTCCACGCATAGAATTTTGCTCAATGATCTGAACGCGTACGAATCTTCGAAATTTAATCGTAAGACAAGGGGTTGAGAACTTGGTTCTATCTTCAGTCATTTTTCACTGCCCTATCTCAAAAGTACAAATCGGGTCCTTCTTTCCACTTCTCCTTTCACTTTCAAACTAATATACGCTTCGATTAGTTAAAATAAAGATCTACTATTTTGTGACGTTTTGGCTTAATAGTATTTCACTTCCAAATACAAAGGGAAATGTAAAAAGGTAATAGATTTGTACTTTAGCCTAGAAGAAGTAAAAAGTTACTATATATAGAAATATGCTCTTATAGTGCTAAAAGAATCAAATTTAAAGCCAAAGAAATCGATTCTTCTTTTAGAAAACCTTAATGAAAAACAAAATGAATTTAATCAGGCAAAATAAAATGAGTCACTCACAACAAAACCGAAAAAATTAGCAAATAAAATCAATTCTAAAGACAAAAAGACCAATCCTTAAATTTGAAAATCAATATCAAACAAAAAAATAAATAACAAAATTTTTATAAATCTAATTTAAGGGAGGGGTAAACACCTTCCTTATCGTGAATTTTTTTAATAAATATGCATTAAGCAAATTTATTCAAACCTTTTGTAAATTATTAAACATGACTTTAACAACTTTCTGTAATTTTTTTATTAGAAAATATCTTCAAAAAAGTCCGTGACACAGCCTTTCTAATAAAGTCTTTGGAAACGGATGATTTTTGGTGTTCATTGTATCTCAGCTAAAAATTACCCGAAATCAAGACCCCTAAAATCTAGTGTAGATATTATCGAATCCTCCCCTTAAATTTGTCTGATTATTTTTGTTTTTTCATTTAAAAATTTTTGGTGCTAACCCTTTAAATGTTAGGTGGGTTTCAAAATATCAAAAAATCATTCTTTTGTTTCCGATCTGAATGTTATGAACCGATCTGCTTCCAATTTTGCACACTTTTTTATATAATATTTTCTACTGCTTGAACGAAGGATTTCTTTTTGTCTCTATTTTAAGTAACTTTTCAAGGTTATAGAGGGTACAAATTTTACTCAAAACTGGGACATTTGGTTCCCAACTCCGTCAAAAATGAAAAATATCAATTTATTTCTTTTTTTCCTTCAATCAAGCACGAGCTATAACCATTTTGAAATTGTATTCTTAAAATATTTAATGGTAAGAAAGACGAAAAAAAACAAAATCGATTAATAAAAACAATCTCTAAGCTAAAAAAATCAATGACAAAAAGAAAATTATCTCAGAAAAAATAAAGCAAACCACCAACAAACCTCGAAAAAGTTATTAACATCATTTATGCAAAAAAAAATATCAAACCTAAATTTCAAAAAAATCAATTTTTAGGCTAGAAAATCAATGACCTAAACTAATCTGGGAAAAAAATATAATTAAACACCGGCAAACACTTAGAATTATCACTAAAACTAATGATGTCAAAAAATTAGACCTATAACTTTAGTCATATCCCAAAATCAAATACCAAAGAAACCTCAAATGTAACAAAATTAAAAAAAAAAATATTGTAGCTAACTAAAAGTACAGTAAAATGAGTCATAAAATTGACAAAAAAAAACAGAAAAATCAATTTTGGAAATAGACATTCTAACATAAGAACAAAATTTTGACTAACAGATTTTTCACTGATAACAAAACTGATTATTATAAATAATTTAAGATAAGATAAAAATGACCATTTGAAACAGGTTTAATAAAAGGAATAAGAGATAAGTAAAAGATAAACTAATATGACTTTGAATTTTAAAGGATATATAAAAGATAAAATTGCTTAAATACAGAGTATCTCTCTAAAATTGATCTCACTAGAAAAATTGTTTATGTTTGATAAATTTTCAAAAGTGATTTTACTTAAGTTCAGGACTGACAAATAGGTGGCATCAGCAGTCCCAAATGAAACAGTAGATAAACAATAATTTCATGACGTTTTTTTAATTTACACGTTGAAAGAATTTAATTACACTTTTTTTTATCGATAAGTCACTTCCATAAGACCTTACGAGTTAACGATTAATTTAATTTTGTACATTTTTGGATTAAATAGAAAACACATGAACGTACAAAGGATTATTTAAATTTTTTTTTTTGTCTTTTTGAGATGCTGTAATATTTTTTTTTATAAATGAAATATGAAAATTGTTGCTGATTATTATTTTAAAAATTTCAACAAAAACAATTGTTTGCCATTGTCATTATTTATATATATATATATTTTAAAACAAAAATAACTTACCTGAATACCATGAACACCAACCTGTTGGCTAATATGCAATTGTTGTGTTTGTTTCATTTGTAATGTTGTTGTACCCTGTCCAGCAATTGAAATATTTTGTCTTGTATTTTGTACACCATTTGTTTGTTGTGTTACCTGTGGTCCACCAACACTACCACCATTTTGAATATTTGAATTATTATTTGTATTTGGTACACCACCAGGACAACCACGTGTTGGTATATAATTTGAACTATTACTATTATTATTAATATTATTACTATTACTATTATTATTATTATTATTATTGTTATTATTTGACATTGTTGCTGTATATGATGAATATTGTTGTTGTTGTTGTTGTGCCTGTTGTGAATTTGTTGTATTTTGTTGATTTGTTTGTTGTTTATTATAAATAACATTTTGTCCTAATTTTTGACCAAGTGTATTTGTATTTGTTATATTTGCATTTTGTTGTTGTTGCATTTGAACTTGTTGTTGTTGTTGTTGTAAACGTTTCATTTCAAAATCATTTTGTGATGAATAAAAAAGTTCTTGTTTCATATCAACAAATGAATGTTGTGTTGCAGTTTTATGGAATTGTGTTGGAATTTGTTGTTGTTGTTGCTGCTGTTGCGATGCTTGATGTTGATGTTGCTGCTGTTGTTGTTGTTGTTGTTGCTGTGCCATACCAATATTTGTTGCTGTTGTATTCGATTGTATAAAATCATTATTATATGTATGATAATCATTATAACGATTAGCACCAGGTATTTGATTTGGTTGTTGTTGTTGTTGCTGCTGCTGCTGCTGTTGTTGTTGTTGTTGCATTGGTGGACGTTGAAAATTCATACCTATTGAATTTTTATGTTGATGCTGTTCAGCCATATGTTTAAGTGTTTGTGCAGCTGGTGATAATTCTGACATTGGTGTAACATTTGTACCATTTTGATATTGATGCCTTATTTTATTTAAACCAATATTTGAGCTATCATTTTGGTATGTTGTATTAAATTGTTGCATTTGATTTTCTGTTTTAACATTTAAACTATCAATTAATGATTGAGTATTTGTTTCATTTTTAATACCATCTTCTGTTTTAATATCAATTAATGGTTTTTCTTCAAAATCTAAAAATTCTGGATGAAAATCAGATAAATCTGATATTAAATCTTTAAATGTATCACTTTCTTCGTTACCGTCGTCACCCATTAGATCTGAAAAACCAGGAAAATTACCATTTGTAGATGAATCTTTTTCTAATGCTGCCGCACATTGTTCTAAATCAGAAAAATCATGTTCTGGTTCTTGTTTACATTGAACTAAATTATCTAAACCATGATGTGGTACTAATGATTTATTATTTATATTTTGATTATTAACAATATTATTTGTATTATTATTATTATTATTTTTATTTGTTGTTCCATTATTATTATTATGATTTATTGGTATAACAGGTGTTGGAGTATCACCAACTCCAACAACCCCACCACCAATTATATTACCTGAATTTACAGCTGTTGAATTTGTTCCTTCACTTTTAACAGATGCATTTGTTAATGCTTTAACAGTTACATTTGTGCTAATTTGTTGTGGTTGTGAATTTGCTGCTGATGTTGTAAATTCTAATTGTTGAACAATTTCAACAGAAAATTTTGTTAAATTTTCAGAATTATTATGTTGTAATTTTACGGGTGGTTCAAAATTTTCTGGACCATTTTCAACGTCTTCAACTGATCTTTTTAGGAATTTTTGTTGCTGAAATTAAAAAATAATAATAATTTATTTAAATAGAATATTATTTTCAGTTTATGCTTAGAAATAAATGTAAAAATTGTTGCTTATTTGTTAAATCTAAAATGATTTCTACAAAGAAAACATAAATCTTTAACGGAATTGCTGAATTATTAATAAATAATCATTAAACTATAAATTTTGTATATTTTCAGTATACAAAATTATCTTCAGCTTAGGCAGAAAAAAATTCCTGCTTAGTTAATGGACAGGTAAAGGTTTCAGCGTTAAAAAACACTTTTCGTGAATTTTTTTCATTAATATGTTTTAATCAAATTTATTCACTCCTTTTATATACTATTAAGCATGTCTTTATCAACATTCTGTAATTTTTTCATTAGAAAATATCTAAGAAAAAGCCAGTGACAAGCTTTATTTTTGGTGTTCACTGAATCTCAGCTAAAATTACCCGAAATCAAAAACCGATAAAATTGCTTATCGTTCTCAGATATAAAAAGGTTTCCAAAAGAGCCAGAAGAGATAAAATGAAGTAAAAAGAAAATCAATAATTATTTATTTATATTGTTCTGATTATATCGAAAATTATTTTTCGCGCAATATGATTCCTTTAAACACATATATCCAACATTTGAATATTTGTTTTTTTATTTACTATTTGCGTAACAAAAAATATGAAAAAAAAGTTTTTTTGTTTTGAGTATTGAAAATTAAACACCAAGATTTAACAATTTTTTTTTGTCTTCAGAAAAAAAAAATTAAATAACAAAATTAATTAAATTACAAACAAAAATTATTTTTTTATTTTGTCGTTTAAATTTTTTTTTGCATCAAAATTTTGTGCCTTAATATTTAAATATTTGAATCTTGCTAATAAATTCAATTTATTTTCAGATGACTAGATCAAACTTAATTAAAGCCTATAAAGAATAAAGCTGATCGATTAAGTTGGAGACCTTCTAACTTTTATAAAAACCAGCTAAACTTGGTTATATATATATATATATATAAATTTTCAACAAATCATTTCAAGCTGAATTTATCTTAAATAAAATACAAAACAAATTATGAAAAAAACTGGTTTTCAACTTCTTTCCTTATTTCGTCATATGAAAAATGAAATAAATAAAGTAACAGTATAATCATTTATTTGATGAGTTATATAATAAATGTTTTCCTTAACTGATATAAAAAGAATAATAAAAGAACTTAAGGTCATATTTGATATAGAAAAATTATTATTATTAAGGTAAAATAATTAATCCACAAAACAAAAAAACAATGAACAAGATATATTTTGGGTATGGATCTCAAGGTATCTGAAAGGTGTTCATTCATTGTAAAAAACACTGTAGTAATTGTAAGAAATCCTAAAGCTTGAATGTACGCAAGGTTACCCCAAAACGAAAACAAAGAAAGATACTACGTACACGATAATTATTATCCTAAACGGTGTTTAACACATTGAGGACAGCGTGGCTGTACACAACCGTCAGATGAAGCGAAATAGACAAAACTATACCATCCTGAACGTGTTAAACCTGATGCTTCCAAAGAAAAAATTAATTTAACCCCAATCCAACTTTTAATCCGTGATCAATGTGGAAATGATATCAACCAAAATTTGATCATTACGAATTATCAATTACTTACATTGTAGGAACAAGTGTAAATAAATTTTATACCAACAGGAAAATTTGATATACAGCTTGAAATCGCTGACAAAAAGATCATGGATTTTCGTAACTTTATAAATGGAAAATTAAACCAAAATTTGATACTTGAAGTGTTTTTTGGAATGCTGTATAATTTTTTATTTGGTAGAATAGCCAGTTTAAATTAATCTTAAAACAAGCTAAACGCCATTAGAACACCAGTAAACCACCAGTAAGTTTCTGGCATGAAGTTTAAGAAACACATATATAACGGTACTTTAACTAAGTTAGGGAGGGAATCTTATCCTACATTACTTGCTTCAAGTTAGAAACACTGAAATTAGCTTCAATAAACTTCAAATTTTTGGCAAGAGATCTCATCCCAACTTTCGGAAAAATTTAGAAATCTCTATCTATAATAAGTTTGCTTATACTAATTATATCAATTTCACACTTTTTGTTTCTGTGTACATATTTATATTGACTACAGGCGAATTTCTACCACATGAAAATATTTTTTTAATATAACAGTCCCATCGGGGAAAACTATCCTAGCAGGAAAAGTACTCATCTATAAATTTTTCATATATGAATTACTAAGTGAATTACAATTGAAATTTATACCTTGGACAACTAGAAAACACAACAAACTAGAATAGGAGTAAAGGATAAAAACCAGTTATGCTGTCTATATATCCATATATCATATATAATTCTGTGTTGTTTGGTAAATATTTAGTTTTCCTTTAAAATTTTATTAGAAATATTTTGATGTGTGTGTTGTACTGCTAAATACAATACATATTTAACATAAATTTTCAAAAAGAAACCTATAAAAATTATACAATCAAAAAATAAGTCTAAATTTCATTTGATTAAAGTATAAAATATAAAGTGTTCAGATAAATTAGATATTTTATATAATTTTCATAATTAACTTAGCCAAAATATATATTTATTTTATGAAATTTTATAGAAGAGAATTTTTTAGTTTTATATTTTTGTTACTATATTTTTTATAGTTTATCTGATTAGTATTGAGTATGAACATTGTTAGAGTTAAATTACACATGATTACAGTTCGTTTATACTACAAATATACTACCAAAATGTACTGCAGTTTTAGAATTTGTATGGAAAATCTATAGTATATTTTTCTCAAATAAACTAAAATCAATCTAATTTATTTTTCTGGTTCATTACTCAATGTACTAGACAACTCATGTCAACACGGAGGGTAAAATTTATGTAATTTTTTGGATTTTCTCCTTTGGCAATATTTTAACAGTGAATAATTCTGGAAGTTAGACTATGAATATGATATAAAACATTTTTTACAACAACAAAAATAAGCAAATTGCCTACAGATGAAATATGTAACAACCAAAATGTTCTAAGGCCCAGTATAAACACTTATTTTTATATATGAAGAAATTGTAATACATTTGTCTCCTACTTTTGGCCACTGTAAAGGCGGCCATTCTAAAACAAAATTCACAGATATTTTCTCTGATGCCTGGGACAAACTAGCGCTTAGCGGCACAAAATTTAGTGCTAAATGCTAATTTAGTCCATTAGTCTCCACTGATGTTCCACTCCACTTGTATATAAAAAAAAACTCTCCATTTTTACTGTGCTAAGTCGGCTTCACAAGCAAAGCGCTAGTGAGTCCCAGGCATGAGAAAGAAAAGTGAAAAGTAACCCAACTCATTAATGAAGTATCTTTACTTTTCTTACTGGGTATATAGATCTTTCTCTTATAAGCGTTTCACACCGAGCACAACCGAGTTAATATAAATCGGTTAATCCCCATATACAAAAAATTTGCTTCACACCGAACGTAATACGGTTGATGTCAAATGTCATTATTTCAAACGTGAACTTGTGTGTTTTTAGTGATTTTTAAGTGAAAGCAAGTGTTTTATATAAATTTAAAAATTAACATAAGTAATTATTATATAAAATGAGAAAATTTACATGGAAAATGAATGAAACTAGTACTTCATTTCTATGTTCAACTCTGTTAACACGATTAGATTTCAGTGTTAATACACTTTTTTATGCCTAGGACTCACTAGCGCTTAAGGCCCAAACACAATGAACGCGGTTCGCAGCGCGCAAGCGGTGACAGCTGTCACAGCTATGGGATCTTATATAGCTGAATTTCGTAATTCTGAATGAAAACGCGTTCCACTTGCGCGCCGCGTTCATTGTGTTTGCACCTTTAGCGTCACAAAATTTAGCACTAAATGCTAATGAGTCCATTAGTCTCCACTGAATTGGTATATAGCCTGAATTAGCGACTAGTTAGCGTTAGCTTATCGGTTTTTCAAGGAAGATCAAAAGAATATTTTAATTCGAGGAAAATTCAATCATTGAATATTAAGATTTTGTACTTAAAGTAAAAACATAAATCACAAATAGGACTGTCACTTTAGCATTTTGCTTTCTATTAATTAAAACAGTAATTTGCTAGTCAGACCACTCCGATTGGATTTAAACTCTCCATTTTTACTTTGCTAAGTTGTCCCATACGCTAAGCGCTAGTGAGTCCTAAGAACACAAATTTTCCATACAAAACTGTTATAACCAAGTTATATTAACTCAGTTGTGCTCGATGTGAAACGCCTATTAAGATAAAAATATATTGGTAATTGGACAAAAATCTCTTTTCCAAAAACAAAAAAAAAAATTTTAAATTCTCGAAAATTTCAAATAGCTCAAATTGAATTTCTTTTTTTCTCTTTTCTTACTTTTATCTTTTATCTGCTAAAATCATAAAAATATTTTCAAGCACTCACATTATACAAAAAAGACACAAAAACAAAAACAAAAAAAAAAGCTTAAAGTACATAAAGGTGCGCAGAAATTTTTCGATTTGTTGAATAAAAATTCAGAATAAGATCAGCTTGTAAAAATTCCAAAGGGAAGAAAACAAATTTCTGTTAATTTTAGATAAAACAAAATTTAATAATATCAACAACAAAAAAATTAAATTAATTGTATTAATTTTTCGTATATTTTATTTTATATCTATAAAATATACGCTGGCAGCTTTTTCATTCCATTTTTTTATTTTTTTTTTTGCACAGATCTACAGCAGAAATCCAATCGATTATGACTTCCTCAACTCAAAAAAAAAAATAAAAATAAAGCATTTATAGAAAAAATGCAAATACACCTGTATACTTTTATTCAAAACTGTACATAAAATCTAATACAAGCAAATTTTACTTAAATTTTTAGTATTGTTGAAAACCTTTTTGCTTAATCAACAATTTCCTAGTTTAGTAACGATATTTTTATAAATAATTTTCAAAAATAAATAATAAAAAAATTTATTAAATTTAATTTCGAAAATAATTAAATTACTAATACCAAATATATAGTATATAATTCAATTAAGAAAAAGGTTAATGCTCACCCAAATATTCATTAATTCAAGTTAAAAACAAAAAAGAAAATAAAAGAGAGAAAAATATTTTTTTCTTTGTTTTCGTCTTTTATTTTTCTGTTTTAATTTTATAATAGTATTCTCTTTTTTAAGTAGAGCTTTTGTAAAAGTAACAAATAACTGAACTGAAAATTATTTAATTCACTTGTGGAATTGTATTCGATTAACATATGATCAAATCAAACTACAACAATTTAACCAAAGTTTGTTTTTGTTATTTATTGGTTTTGTTGTTTTTAAGGTCATTAAATTGATCAACAGCAACAACCACAAAAAAAAAAAAGAAAAAAAAAAGAACATAAAAACCAACAAAATTTTTTTACACAAAAATAATCACAGTTTAAATTTAAATTGTTTTTATTTTATTTTCAACTAAAAAATTAGCTTCACCGTAATAAATATTTAATTAGATTAAGATTAAAATTCAGTTTTACAGTTAAAATAACCAATATTTGAAAAAATTTTTTATTGAGTTACACTTAAAACATTAATTAATTAATTTTTAAAAATATTCAACTCTTAAAAAATTACTATAAAATGAGAGAATTAACAATTAATAGTTTTACTATTTAAAAGTTAATTAAAAATTATGAAATGCCATCTAGTTGTGAAACAATCTAACATCTAACAATTTAAATATTAATATTTTACTCCGTTTTTTTATTTTGGTATTATATAAAACAATTTTAGTAATTGTTATTAAATAATTAAATTATTTATCAATTTTTTTTACATTTATTTCAAATCACTAACGCTAATTAATTTTAAAACATATAAAACAAAAAAAAAAAACAATTTTTTTTTTATTCAAATGATATTCCAACAACAAAAACATCACTTAAAGAATTTACCCATCTAACAACCAAATGTCTTAGTTGTCGGTTGAACACTGACTGAAAATAAGCGGCGTCAATGAAATTGTTTAGAAAGCAGAAATATCTTTTTCTTCTTCTTCTTCATTTTCTTTTCTCCATTTCTACCTTATCATCATCAATTGGTTTTCCAAACCTAACAAAAATATTTTATACTTCCTTCCTTTACCTACTTCTTCTTTTTCCAAGCTATATAGCGAGTGACGTCTTCGTCTCTCTGTGCTTCCCACACACATACACAAACAAAAAAAAAACAAACAAGAAAAGTAAAGAAGAGAACAAAAAACAACACACACAACACTATAAACTGACAGAAAATTATTTCGATTAAAGCACTTGGAAAGCTTTACAGAGAATTTACAGCCAAATATATTACTATAAAAAAATTATATTGCAAGTTTCTTTTAGCCGGAAATTATTTGCTTTTGTATAATAACAATAAAAGTTTTATATATATATATTTTAATTGTTATTATTATTATTCCCTTATTATATTCGTGTTTCAATCATATCAAAATATTTTTAAATTCATTTTTTAATAAGATAAAATAATTAAAATTTGAGAATTTGTGTTTTAATTGGAAATTATTGCTAATCAAGTGAATTACAAGAAAATAAGGGGAAAAAATTTCATTAGGCAAATTGCAAAATATTTTATATATGGTATACATATATACATATATATATATATATATAAAAAAACAATAAAAAAAGAGAAGCTTTTTATTTTCCTAATATTTGTAACTAAAGCTTCTAGAGTTGCAACCTAATTGCAGTTTGTAAGATAAACAAAAGTTGTGTAAATATTAGAGGGGATATGATTGCTGGTGGTAAAAGCTTTCTGAAGTTATATAGTCAAATTGAAATTTTTTATAAGGGGAAAATTAAATGATAATAATATTTGTTGCATTTTGTAAGCACAATTTCAAATATTGTGAAAGCTGCTGCTGTACATTTAAATCATTATTTCTCCTCCTGTTTTTATTTAGAACTAACAAGAAATTTTTCATATTTTGTAGAGTAGATAAAATTTTTTAATAGAAAAAATTTTGTATGGCACGCGTTTTTGTTTAGAAAAATTAAGCAAAATAAAACTCAAGAATTGAAGTTTAAAAAAAAAAAAAACAGAAAATCTTTAAAGCTTACAAATTATTTTAAGTTTTTGATTGTTGTTAGCTAAAAAATCAATTTTATGTTGAATTTTTCTTTTTGAGTTTTGAAAATTTTATTAATTGAAATTTTTGAAATAATAGAAATTTTGATTTGTTGTAGTTTAAAAATAACAAGAACAAATTTTTTGCAGCAAAAACTTCTTTAGACTCATCAAAGACTTTTTGGGGGATTAAATAAAGAGAATGCGTTATTTTTGAAAAAATAATGCAAGCAACAAAACCAAAGCAAAGGATATCACCTGAAAAAACTTCAACAGCAAAATTAATCAAAACAGAATTATAACCACCATCAGATGAAAATGTGAATTTTTATATTATTTTGATGACATCGCTACCAAAACAAAAAACAATTCAATTAAATGCAAACAATGTAAACAGCCTTGAAATTCGCAAATATGCGTGAAAGTTTTTTAACTTGCCAAAATTGTGACGGTAATGACGATTTTTAAATTAACTAAATTTTCTTTTTTCTGTTTATTTTTTTAATAAATTTAATAATTTTTCATAAATAATATTTAGTTTTACTACAAAATCAATGAAGCTAATTCTTTGTAGGAATATAGGTTTCAATAATAATTTTTCAACGGTGTATATATGACGCAATTATATTGATCGAATGCAAATCTGTGCATGAAAGTTAAAACATGTCCCACAATCAGCTACTACTCTCCTCTATAGTAGTGAAATTTCAATAGTTTACAGTGGAAATGACACGACTTCATATGACTGTATATTGAAAAAAAAAAACAACTATTATTAGTTGCGAAATGGTTGTAACTACCAAAATTTCAGTTTTGTATTTTTTCAATAAGCCACGTAACAGAGAAATTTTTACGTGAAGAAGGAAAAGGACAAGCAATTCGTAAAATTACTATTTATATTTTACCAAATTATTGAATTCATTCGCGAGCAATATTTTTCTACACTGAAGCCAGTTCTGCATTTTTAGGCTTATCTTCCAGTTCATAACACAATATATAGCGATCATCCTTGATTTTTCTAATTTATAGAGGTATTTGCTCAAAGTACTGTGGTCAGTAATGAATTATACCAAGATTTTAATGAAAATTCTTTCCAATTGGTATTTTGTCCTTGTATTTGCAAATTTTTTTTAACACAGTACAAATTTAACTCGAGTTTAATATGATATGCCAGTTTAAATTGGAATAATAAAAAAAATTTTCTTCCATAGTTAGATTTTAACAATTAACCACGTTTAATTTCTCATCAGTTTAAAACCCTCAAGTTTAAGCATTTCAGCTTAGTGTAGCTGTTATTGGCCAACGAATTTGATATTTTCTTTTGTAATTATTTAAAAATTAAATAAAGTTTTAGTAATTATACAAATAAATTTTGTATTATAAAATACATAAACCAAGTTTAAGCTTGAACTATGAAGCTAGGCGTAAGCTAGCAGATTCGATCTCTAGCTTAGCCTAATTACAAAAGTCATTCAAATTCTTCTTCAATATGTGAGCCTATAAATAACATCTGATTAAAGCCAGACTATCTATTATTCTCTATCCTTATGGCCGAATGCTATATTACTGACTTAGAGTCGAGCAGTGAAGACTCTAGTAACAGTTCCAAGTTGAACTAACTTTTCAGTTATTAATTAAATTAGAAAGTCACATGATCTGAAATTTAGTTCCTATATGTCCTGCCGGTGACTGTTAACAAATTATTTAATGCAGAATATAATAAAATATTTATAAATGTCTTAAAAATTTGCCAAAAAAACACACGAATGATATTGAACTTCTAAAAATCTAACAATTTATTTTTTATCTTTTATCTCACTTTTATGAGAGCTTTAATATAATTAAAAATTAATAGTAAAAAACTAAAGATATAAAATTTGTTTAAAACAAAAAATTGCACTGATACAGTAGTAGGATACATCTTATAAAATTTGATTAAATTAAAAAAAAAAAAACAAACTAAAAGAAAAAACAAAATAATTATTTTAATAACAATATCTCACATTATTTTAGATCTGTTAGAGAAACAACATTTATGTAGGGCTTCGTGTTTAAAAGATTTAATATGGAAAGTTTTTTTCTTTTGCATTTTGTTTCTTAGTTTTTTTTGTCTTGTTGTATTTTTTACCTAAAATTAAGTTTGGTAGCTTCATTTCACTTTTCACTTGGCATTCTTAAATTTCTAAGGTTATTATATCATTCGAAAAAGATATTAGAAAGATAAATTTTAATTTACTGTATCCAAATAAAAACAATACCATAACAAACAACAACAACAAAAATAATACATATTTTTGTATGTGTATAAATTAAATAGACTCTTATTATAATCATATAAAATAAATGAATTTTGTTGGTTTTTTTGTAATAGTATACAATACTATTGCACGCATTTTTTTGTTATTATAATCAAACAGTTAACCAAAAAATTTTTTTTTTGTTATATTTTCTAAGCAAATAGCTATATAAGTATTTTATGATCATTTCTTATGAATGAAATAGTATAAACTTTCATTATTACTAAGAAATTTTTTGTACTTGAAGATCACTCACACACACACACACACATATCTTAACTTATATCTAATATAAAAATTTTTATATGAAATTTCGAAAATATATATTTTATATAGTAAATGTGTGTGCATTAAATTTATTCAATATATGTTAGGCCCAATAACGAAAGCCGAAAATTATGATGAAATATCAAAAATCTTGATATATTTGTTGTATTTTTTGTTGCTTATAGTTTCAATTAGTTTTTGTTTTTTTTTTGTGCTACTACATCTCTCTTTTTTTTTTGTGTTTTTTATTCAATTATCAAACGAAAATCTTTTATAACTAATAGTAGGTCTATATGGTATTGAATAAATTTTGTTTTATATAAAAATCTAAGCCGCTCTCACTTTTTCCATTGAGGCTAAAAAAAAAACAATTCTTTTTTATACCATGATCTCCAAGAAAGTTTTTTGAATGGCCGTCAGTTATATATATATATATATATATATATATATATAGAGAGAGAGAGAGAGAGATACATATATGAATACAAAAAATTGTTGTTTTTGTTGTTGTGAAATTAATGATTACACAAGAAATGCTATCATATTATTCCCCTTGATTAAAATAGAGAGTACCAAAAATTTATAAAAATATACAACAAAAACAACAATTGATTTTGACTAAGTTTTTAAAATTATATCTATTATAACTATTGTTTTACAATAGCACACAGTAGACATAAGTTAAACAATAAAAATGGAAAAAAAAATTTAAGATAAAATAACGGTAAAGTAGTTTTGTAAAATTTTAAACCATATCAGATATTTTTTTTTCAATATTAATTATCACATGATCACATGACTTATACAAATTAAAACAAATATTCTTATTAAATGAAATAGATTTTCAAAAAGATATTAAGAAAAAATAAAACTGTAATTAATTTACTGTTTTGATAACAGTTATGACAAGAGAAATATTTAATAGAGTATGTATACACTGTCCGTTATAATTATTATATTATTTTCTTAAATTGATTTGTTAACAATAAATTTTTCTAGTGATAATAAAATTAAACATTAACCTTATTAAATTTTTTTTTTGGCTTTGATATACGGACCTTAAAGCCTGTAAAATACTTTCTCTGTCTATTTTTGTTTTTGTATTTTTTACTTATGCAAGGCATTTTTGATCTTTTTCTTATCAGATGGAGCTTATTCTATTTTTTGTTTTGTTTTAAATAAATGAAACTTTTTAAATGAGAAAATTTGCTTAGTTTTTTTTTTTTGTTAAAACAACATAAATTCCAGAATTAATTTTTAAAATTTGCCAATAAATGGTCTAAAATTTCATAATTTTTAGTTTTCATTTGAAGGATATTTCATATAAACAGTGGGATATATTGTTTAGAAATTAAGGAGTCTTGATAATATTAAATACATTACAATGTATTTGAATATTAGTTAAATTTTCTATATAGTAAAGAGAATAAAAACCATTATTAAAATTTTCTTTTGCAAAATCTAATCAACTTTCTCTACAAAGTGGACAAATTTCTTATTGTCAATAATGCAAGCGGCATAGTTTTATAATATAACTGTTATACTATCACAGCAATTAAAATGTCTGGTTTTAATCTTTTATTCTAAAATTTCTAGTTTATTTAGCTGGAACAGTTTTGCTAGCAGCACCCTGATGCCTTTAGTGTTTTAGTCCAAAAAAATCAAGGATTTTGTAAATAAACATCGTATTGTATAAACCTAGGCGACTATAGACATTATCTAATAGCAATAAAATTTAAAAACTTAAATTTTTCTCTAGCATATAACATATTTCCAGAATGAAGCAATTTTCAAATCACCACTAATCCTGTTAACCGAGTGGGACGTATAAATACGTTAAAACATAAACAATACGGATATGGGTAGCAAATATGAATACGTCCTTGAAATATACATGTTCCTGAAATCATTTCCTTACAGTACTATTTTCCTCCACTGTACATCCTGGAAAACTTTCGATGCTTCACCCAAAAAAGTTCCTTTGTTTTATCTTGAGAAGTTTTTAGATATGCTGCGTAATTGAAAAAGGGAATTACCTGGTTAACAGGTTATAGATATTTGATGTCATTTAAGCTTTTTTATTTGCTCGCCAATAAACAGACAACTTAAATTTTTTAATGGTCGAGGATTGAAGGACCGGTTAATAGCCATAATCTTTAACATAAAATTCCCTGATGCACATTATTGTACATTAAGAAAGTTTTGCGTTTATTTACTTTGAATCTAGGCATACATTTTTGACTTTTCGAAATATACGTTCGAAATAGAATCTTTTTCCAATAGAAAACCTTTTTATCTACATTGAAAATCTGAACCGATCTGATAAATTCTCCATCTTCTACAATTTTTTGTAGTTCTGTAGTAAAAAATTTTTGCATCTGCTAAAGCACTTTTACCTTAAAGTTTGAGACTGTGAAACGAGTATCTTGTTTTGAATTTCTCGAGGCCAGACCTTCATACAATAGCTTTTGTTGTTGTTGCTGCCTTGTGCATATGAGCTTACCATTTCCTTCAAATATTTATAGATGTTCAAAGCTTTCAAACTATTAGTAAGTCCATCTAAATGGAATCTGTTTATCATTGCAATCT
The DNA here is from genome assembly GCA_947359355.1 of Acrocera orbiculus. Classification (NCBI taxonomy): domain Eukaryota; kingdom Metazoa; phylum Arthropoda; class Insecta; order Diptera; family Acroceridae; genus Acrocera; species Acrocera orbiculus. The sequence goes on from OX375758.1 coordinate 7,804,001, forward strand.
TGTATCCAATTGGTAAAAGCTTCTTCCATTTTGACCACGTTTATATCCCGTGCGTAATCTATTCGCTTTGACATTCTACCTTATTTTTTTAACCGTCCAAATAGTTACTTTATGTAAATATTGGCTAAAGTTAATATTTTCAACTTTTCCTTAACTTAATTTTTATTCGTGTTATTCGCAGCTTCGTGCAAGTTTTGAGAGATGCTAGTTCCTCATTTTTATGCATCAATTTATTATATTTCCATTAATTTCCCAATTATTCAGTCGACAAATTTACAAGGTAAGTCAGCATTTTCATGCACTTCACGCTATACCGCCACTACGGCTTTCAACACCCTCATTACTCACTACGTGAGTATACAATTAATCGTGTTCTATTTGTACATTATTAATTCAATTTTTTCAACTTAGCAATGAAAGTTTTACAAATACAGAATCCTATATTGCCAAAAATTAAAGCAAATCGTATTAGATAATAATTAGATATAAGGATAGAAACCACTTTTTATAATAAAGATACTAATATCGTTGAATACAAAATTAACAAATATAGATTTACAAGTTCTTTATGAAACGAAAGATATTTAATTAAAAGATATTCCCCTTTAATTTTTACAGACTGAAAGCTTTCTTTCCCCCTTTTTTTGAAAGCTTTATTATAATAAAAACAATTTTTTCATTTATTTAGTCTTAAGCGCATAAATATCAAATTATATATTGACTTATTATCTCATGAAAGCTCATTTTAGTTGAAATTAAATTTGATGTGTGCCAACGTACTTTATTTGTATTAGGAAATGTATATTAATTAAATTTTATTCACTGGCTATGTATGTATCTAAAGCCTAGATTCATAAATAATAAAGTTTGTCAAAGCTGCAAATTTATGTCTAATTGTAAAATAATTAATTACTCTTGGGTATTCCATGATATATACTTTTCCTTATTTAAAATAAAGATTTATTTTCCAAGTCAAAGTATTTGAAAATGTATACAGGAGTATCTATATTTTTTGTTGTGAGTTTATGAGTTTATGAATAATGAAACTCAATGAGTTCAAATTTTATTATTTAGAATCTTATATATGTATGCATATGTATATACATATAAACGTATATATGTGTATAACAAAAATAAAAAGATCTTAATTGATTTTAGTCGATTTAAGATCAAATTTTCTATAATATAAATTTTTAACTTAAAGAAAATTATAACGTACTACATGAAAAATTGTAAATGCCCCACTCAACTGTTAAAATTTGTTAAAAATTTTAATTGAGTGGAGGGAAGTGGGTTTGCTTAATTTGTTGAAAAAAAAGCATGTTTTCAAGTATTTTTTCTGGCAATACAGGTAGTTCTAGGATATTTAAATAATTTCTATATGATAATACAACATTTGAACAATATTAATCCAAATTTTCATTTCCAAATAATTATAAATGAAGGAGCGAGTGGCAGGTAATATCTGGAGTCGCTTTGAAAAAAAATTGTTTTGCGGTACGCATCATAACTCACAAGGAATTATTTGATATTCAAAAATTCAAAATTTATTTGTTAAATGAAATGTTTTTCAAGAGATTTTTTTTTGATTTTTCAATTTTTGGGCGCCTCTGGAAGAAAAAATACCGATTTTCGCTTAAAAAATCGACTTATTTGTTATTGTAAAATTAATAATTATTAAAATAAAGAAAAAAAAGCTCTTTTCATTACTTGCTGTGAAGAAGTAGTCTGTAAAATTTCAAAATTATCGATCCAGTAGATTATGAGTTATCATGAACACTGTTATGTCTTCGAAAATAACAAGTTTCAGGAAGACACTTTAAAGTTTTGTTTACTAAAAAATTATAAATAAAACTCGATAATTCTTTTATACTCACATAGAGTGGTCGATGCTAGATTTATAGAACAAAGAGCTTTTATCTAGGAGATCTAGAGCATCTTTTTGTTCCTAACTAAACCAATCTCTTTATACTTTAATGTCGTACGCTGTTCGCTTCTCCGCTCTACGAATTCAGTAGAAAACAGTACAAAACACAAAAAGAGACAACGTACACGAATGAAAATGGAGTTAACGGAGTTAAATATGAACAACGCTATATTTGAAAAGACGCTCTTCTATGAAAAAATGAAAAAATTAATTTTTTCAAGTAAGAACAACAGTTGATCAAATGCTCATAGCTTGGGTAATTTTGATTCGTTCGACATGAAATTTTAACACAAGATGTTATACATTAATTTAAAAAAATAAACAAAAAAAAAAAACTAAATACCAAACCACCTCCTCCTTAAACTTACATAAAATGATCTTTTTGGTTTTCTTTTACCAAGCCATAAACTAATGAAGATCGATTAATTACATTTGCTATTTTTAATACTTTTAAATGGTATAAGAATTGATTTTGGCTGTTTTTATTACTTAAAATAAAAGAACTAAATTCCAAAACAAAAAAATACCTTCAAACACATTAAAAAAAATAACAAGAAAAAGACCAAATAAAATCAGACGATCTTAAAATAGGGTAAAAAAGAAAAAATATAAAAAATTACTTATTCTCATCAATAAAGGTAAGTTCATTTCCGGTGTCAAACGGATATCATAAGCACAAGTTTTGTTAGTTTTTCATGTTCCCCTTTTTAAATATGTATATTTTTTTGTTTTTGTCTTTAACATAAATTTTCATATATTTTAATTTGTGATAGAAATAAATAAATTTAAAAACAAAAGAAAATCATTTAACAATAAACTAAAGCCTAGTAAAAATCTAAGTCGAAGGTAAAATAAAATGTTCCAAGCAATTTCATTGTGGATTTTTTTTTTTTTTGTTTTTTATTTTAATTTCATGGAGACAGGGTTAACGAACATTTGTGGACTACTCTCCTTACTTAAGTTAGAGCTACAATGACATTAAAATAAAAAATAATAAATTTTGGTTTTTTGCTTCTTGTGTATTTCATTAAATATAATTTTTTTCTTGATTTTTTATTCAAATTTTATTATATCGGAGTTAAATACTTTTTTTCAATACTGTACAATAATTTTTTTAACTTTTTATTGATAAATTTGCCAAGGTTAAATTTTTCTAATTAGGTAAGACGTCAACTATTTAACCAAATTTTTTGGTTAATGTTAGTAATTTGTTGGTTTCATAATTTCAATTGTTGGCCATTTTGTTTTTGCTTTTTTTTTTTTGTTTATTTTACACTTACGAAATTGTTTGTTTTTTACGCTGTCATAAGGTTTAATATTTTTTTTTTTTTTAATTTTTCAAAAATTTAGTCTGAAATTTGGTCTAAAACGTTAAAAAACAAATAAATAAAAGGACTTTTCTTTGTATTATACTTCATAATTGGAAATATATTTATAGATATTTTAAAAGAGTAGTTTGATTTTTTTAATTACTTATAATTGTATGTAAAATCGGACAAACTTAAATATGGATCATTTACTAAAAGAATGAAACTGATTTTCGCCTCACGAATTATTAATCTGATATCCAAATAGGCACTGAAGTTAAATTTGTGGCCATAGTTTTCTATAGCAAACTTTTTTGAAGCTTTTATTCAATCAAGAACAAAAAATACAAATTCTTTTTTTCAGACCGTTGTACAGACGTAGGTTCTAATTCACAAATTTTAAATTATAATCCCGTCTTATATGAATCTCTTTATTTTAAGGTAAATGCATTCTTCTCTCCATTTTGCCACATATGGTAACAGACCATAATTAGTTTTACTATTTACCAGGTGTTGTTAAGTGAAAGTATATCCAGGTCACTATAGACATAGACCAATGATAATTACATGGAACATAATATTTAAAGAAAAAAAAGGCTATGGACTACAGATTTCAAACTTTTTTCTAGTTATTAGAAATACAATAAGACCAAGTACAACATTTAGATTAGTGATTTAATGGCTAAAGGCAAAGGAACTGTTTACATGCCTAGGTTTTCTGGAAAGCGTATTAATGTATTATTAGAAAATTATATATCTGACTCCTGTGTAGAAAAAATTCTTAACCTAAATAATGTGAAAGAATTTAGCAAAGTGAATAAATTAAGGCCATCTTTAGACGAAATACAAAAATATATAACAACATCATAACAGAAATCATAAACAAAGTAACAATTTGTAATTAAATTATATTGCATATATGCAATAATTACACATAAAAATCAATATCTTTCAAAATACACTTCTATTTGTAATAAAAGTGAATAGAAAATGATTTGACGACTACAGGCTTTTGATTCTTTTAATCTCTTGTTATTAGATTTATTGTATTGCTAGCAAAAAACTTTAAAATTTATGTCTGTGTGATTTAATGCATAATAACAGATGCATTAAGCAGCTTAAAATTACATAATTTTATAGACAGCCATGCTTTAAATCACTTCAAGAACTTAATTTGATAGGTAAAGAAGGGAGGAAAGGGGTTAGGTTTAAAACTTTTTAAGAACTACAATTTTTTTGTTTTGAATAACATTTTAAGAATGGTGTGCCAAAATTTTAAGTCAAACAGGATAAAAATCTTGTAGTTACTGACGTTTGAATCTCTTCAACTGATATATTTTTTTCAAAGTTTAAAACTTTGAACGCGTTTTTCTCGAGTCCATGATCATCGGCATTCAAAAATTACTGTAGCAATTTATTTGAAATTTTACATTTACTTTTGACATGTAAAATAGCACCCCCCTCCCCCCACCCGCTCATCATTGCTTTTCTTTTTTATTTACACAATTTAGAGGGTTGAAAAATGATAAAATTGGGAATTTTTTCGGTCATTTTGACTTCAGACAAAAAAACTTTTGAAATGAAAAAATAAAAACGATCGTTGGGAGAAAGGAAAACTCATGATCAATCTATATAAATTTTGTTTTGTAATTTCAGATAATTCTAGGTGAAATGATATTGCCTGATGCGGTAAAACATGATGATCACAAGAATTTGGTCTTTTTTGAACGATTTTTGTGATTTCAAAATACTTTCACCAAGACAAATTCGTAAAGAAAAATGATTTTTCCGACCATTATTCCTCATTCCCAAAAACGGAACTCTTAGTCCTGAAAAATTTATTTACAAGCACTTGGTGTATTAGGTGACTTGTTAAATCACTAACACATTAACTTGTTAGGTGACATCAACAAAAAAGCATCAAGAGGCAAACACAACGAAAACAAGGCATCAGATTGGTGACAATCCACCCTAGGACGGCAACATATTGAATTGCTCACAAAAGCACCACAGGGCGCCGACATTTTGGATTTGATCAAATAGATGGATGTTGGGGTGCATTCTTTCGTATCTAAGTGTCCAAAAGTGACTTTTAAACAACTGTGAGCCAAATAGAACACAAAATTGGTAACTATTTAATTATATTAATAATAAATTAAATGAAATAAATTACATTACTAGTTTTATTTGGTTTTGGGTAGAAAAAATAAGGAAATAGAATTAAGAAAAGCGATAAAAACCGATATTTGGGTGGATCGGGTAAAAGAATTATCTGACAATGTTTTATGGAATGGGATTAATGCATTGGGAGTAAAATAGTCTGTCGCTGTATCTTGTCTGACCAACAAGAGGCAGCCAACGACGATATTGGGTGGAAAATGGCGGACTGAGGTAAACCTCTGGATTTTCGGCCGCCGGATAAGTTCAAACGCCATAAATCATACCTCACATTTTATAGAGAACAAAAAAAAAATAATAATAAACAGCTTCAAGATTAAAACTAAACTACTTGGATGATCATCTATTCACATTAAAAATATTATACATTGCAAAAAATTTGTTTATTGCAATATAAGAAAATATCATGCAAATATAAATACAAAGAAAATCATAAAGTATCCGTGTGAAATCCAAAAAAAATCGGACCACCCATTGTTGATTTCAGATACCGTTTAATTCGCTTATCAATTACCGAGACAGTCCGTTTGCGTATTCATATTCAAAAAATTCATCGATTTTTCTTTTATAAAAATCAAAACGTACAATATACAATATATATACAATATAATATTTACGGGGAATAAGTCTAATATACATTCAAAAAATTTATGACGTATTTATTTAAATAATCTAATCGCATGAAATTATATAAAGTTAAAAACTGCAGTGCTTGCATGCGAACTCCTTGTAATATTATATTATTAAAGAATTCAGAAGTCATTTAAGGTCTAATTAGCAAAAACATTCACCATTAGCTAAGAAAATATCAAATAACCAATGAAAGTAACGGTCATAATTTATAATAATATCAACCAAAAAAAAGTTTTAAAATAAAAATTTATCTTATCAAAATAGTATTTAATTTTTTGTTTCTGGATTTTGGTTTCGTTTTCAATTACAATAAAAAATTTTAGTTTAATATTTAAAATAAGTAAACAACAACAAAAATTCAATAATATCGAAAAATTCCATTATCATTATATCGAATCTGAAACCTAAAATTGAAAAGCTCTCATATTTGCAATTAAAAAAGCTTTTTGAAATCTATTTTATTTGTAAGATAATCTAAAAAGCTCTGCATGTCATTAACAACAACAAATTCTCTAGCCTTCCTATATTTACATTTTACCAGCTTTTACATTTTTTTTTTGTTTTCATTTCCAATACACATATAAACACATGCAAGCACATATATATATGTATATATTGTGTATAGCAATAATGTTTCTTGTATTTTTATTAACTTATATTATTTTCCATACTGTTTTTATTAATATTAAAATCATGAAATTTTTGGCTTGTATTTTCTTTGCATTTTAGTCTTATACTATCTTAAACCCGTTTTATTTATTACATTTTAGACTAATTTAACGGTTATTTTTTTCGTTATTTACTTCCCTTAATTTTAACATAGTTCTTCTTCTACTCATCTTATTTAAAAGTTTTAGGGTGAAATTTTATGAGCCTATAAATTTGTGCAATTGAACACTTCTCTCCCCTCCCACCCCATAATACCCCTTCCGAAAAAATCTATCTATAATTGTGTCTCTTTTACACAAAATCTACTTAAAGAAAAAATATGTTTCTCTGTCGTGCCGTTTCTTTTCACTTGTTGGCGATAGCTAAGAGTGTGTATATACGTTAGAAAACGGACAATTTTTTAAAAATGAAAAAGTTTATGAGGCTATTGTAGTGGGGGTTAAGCTATATGCAAAGAAGGTTATATATGTATATTTTTATGCCATATAAGTTAAGATTTGGTTATAGATTTTGGGGGTTGTAATACTTGGAAATGATTCAAACTAATACGATGAGCTTGAAATATACTTTGTGGGAGGTCGGGATTATATCTAATAATCCTTTCTCTTTTACTCTTCATCCTTTACTATATTGACCATTTTGTATCAACATGTTATGATTTCTAACGCCATTTGAGTTAACTAAGGGTTTTTGCACTTGATGATTTCTTTAGTATTTTGGACATAAGTCTGAAAACAGGTGATATTTGTTCATCTTCTTCTTCCTTTTTGTTTTTGTAATCGATTTAAATCATTTTGTCATCCGTGTAATGCAAAATTTTTTTTTCATTAATTTTTTATATTGTTTTTCAATTAGACAAAAATAAGGATGTATTTTTTTGACCAAAGTCAAAAGTAGTTTTCAACAACAAAAAATAATAATAGTTATATTTAAATTTTTAGGAATTTTCTTGCAAATAAATAGACCAAAAAAATGAAACATTTAATAGTTAAAAAAGTAATAACAATTTTTTTAATTTGTTTTCATGGACTTTTGTTAAATTTAAAACTTTCACTTTAGCAAGCACATGGGATCCACTGATGTAGTATATTGAATAAAATTTTATTCCCTTATTGGATATTCATTTCACATGATAGAAAACGTGTCATATAAATATTTTCAGATGTAATTCTCTTCACAGGAAACTATTTATTTATTTTTAAATAAAGAATTTTGGGATAAGCTACTTTTTTTTTGTTTTTGTTTTTGAATGTTTTTATAGTAAAATAAAAACTTTGTTACTGACCTATTAAAAATTATTGATTTAAATTTTGATTTAAATTTCCTCCAAATCTTTTTTTTTTCTACTGAGAATAACTTTTTACATTTCCTATTTTTTACCGATATGAGATTAGTCTACTTTGGTTTAAGCTTTAGAAATTTGATATCTAATATTATGTTTTTGTTATTTATAGTCCGGGAGAGATTTCTGGAGTGGAATCATGCGTTTTGGTGCACCAAAAATTTACCTTTGGCTAGAAACAGCAATATATTTTGAACAATCTTGTAGCCTCGCTATTAATATAGCTATGAATCCAGAAGAAAAATTTTTTTCCACAACTAAAGAATTTTCTTTTTAAAAAAATACCTGGATCTCAAAGATCAGGACTTACCGATGGATACAATTTATCCTAGCCTGATCGATATTGGAAGTTCCTTGACTGTACCAGAAATTATAGTCCTGTAAGCCTGTAAGTTCTGTATAGACTGTAAGTTAGCAAAAAGCTCAAAATTTTCTATATCAGCCATGTAAAACAATTTATTTTTGGAATAAAATAAGACCTAAGCATTGGGGATAACTTTCTCCACTAGAACAAACTCTTCTACGGGAGCATCCTTTTCAAAATCTGAAAAGAACCAGTTACTGCGGAGGTCAGGTTTTCGCAATACGCTAGATACCGTATCATTTCGAAATCCTGTCAGAATAATTAAGCTATTGTTTTAATTGAATTGTAAAATCTTCCTAAAACAGTCCTTTTTCTTCTCCATACATGGCCAACTTTCGGCTATTCCCTCATTTATCGACCAACTTTCAGCTATTCTTTCAGCTTTCTTTATCGAATATAACAGTCTTGGTTGATAGTTTTTCCGATCTCAAGTTAGACAATGAATAAAATACCAGGAGCCATTTTGCTATCTGATTCTTACATTTGTTGTGATTTTGAAAAACTTTTTCTGTCTGCTAGCCACTAAGTTGGCTTCTGATTTAATTCCAGTACATATAGTGGTTAATTCATTCAATCACAAAGATTAACCCAAAACATCCTTTCTGTTGCACTTAAACAGCTCCATATTGTATATTATCAATGCATTGGTGTTTTTTGCGAGAGAGTACTTCACCCACATTTAGATCAGTTTTCTTATAGACAAATTATTCATCCAAAACGGTAAAAACACTGCCTTTTAATATATTTAAGAAGTCAGGTATTTCCCGCAACATTTTTATTTTTAATAAAACTTCCTGCGCTTGAGTAAACGATATAAGTGTCTAAAACCATAAGACACTTTCTATTCATACACTGAGCGCAACCGTACTATTAGCATTTTTTTAGAGGTATTTGCGTTGATTGGTGACACGGCAGTCAACATATTAAGCGTAAGAAGAATATGAAAACGTTTAAAAAAATCCATTCCCTAGACAAATATCCCCGGATAAGATGTTTTCACATCAAAAAAAGAAAATAATTACGATTTCTTTGTAGACAAGGCTTAAAAAATCAAAGAATAACTTAATTAAACTAATGAAGAAAAACAAAACCAAAAATCAATATTCTAGAAAAAACGTAAAATTCTAATCTTTTAATAAAAATCAAAAATTTAAATATAAAAACCAATAATTCTCCTGAATAAATCATATCAAAAATTTTCTATTTCTTTATTTAAAACTCCATCATCAAATTTGAAAATAAAACAACAATAAAACTCATAAAAACCAATTCTAAGCAATTGTAAATTGAGGACACTCTGGATAAAATATCAAAAACCATAAAACCACTAATAACACTTGTAGCCTACGAGAGTAAAAAAGTCAAGAAAAGATGATTTTAAAATGTCAATAATTGCAAAATTTTATAAAAAGTATTTTTTTTTTGAAAAAAAAAATAAAAATCAAATTATTAATCAGAGTAACAGTAAAATAATTTAAATAAGTTCTATACAAAAGCAGAAAAAGTAACGAATACAAAAAAAAATATAAAAGCGAAAAGAAGAAGAAGAAATTATTATTCTCAGCGTGAGCTTTAATCAAAGAATTTTAATAAGGACGAATAAAGTAAAGCTCGTTTGATGTTATTACAATAATTTCTGTTATGCAAAAAGTCACGTAGGTCCCTTTACAGTGTCTTCATTTTGTTAAATAACAGGACTTTGGTTACAAACGTTATTTAAAAAATTCAAGCTTCTACATAGGATATTATAAGAATAACTTTGAAGGGATATACACGCAGGAGATTGCAGTTTGTAAAAAAAGGGGTTTGAAACATGCGCGTTAGTTAAATATCGACCCCTTAAGCTTTTCGTAAAGCTCATTAGCGCTAGTGTTACCATTGCGATAAAATTTCTTTTTATTTAACTCTGACAGTTAAAATTCATTTTTTGTGTTTTGCTAATAATGTTTAAACCGTGAAACTCTTCGCTGAGTTTTTCGCTTTTTTTTAAAAAAATATTTTCAATTAAATGTTGTATTTATTTAATAACAACAAATTATTATGATTAATTATTAAGGGGGTATTCTGGTTTAGAAATTCGAAAAAATGGATTTTTTTTGTGTGCATATTTTCATAGTTTAACCCTTTAAGAAAATGTTCCAATGAGGATCTTTCGAAATTTAAATAATTTTCTGAGTTACAACTAATTTTGTGATGAGTCGACAAAACTGGTTGGTAGCCCAACTCACACTGTGTAATTTTTACAATTTTGATTTTTTTTTTAATAATAATAATTAAAAAAAATTAAAAAAAATGGATTGTAAAAATATTAATTGAAAAAGACAACCAAAATTTGGGGGTCTATACGAGAACAACCCTTAATGGAGAATTCATTTAGTTTTTTTTGAATTTTTGGAAAAATATACTGGAAATGAACTTAACTTCAAGTAGGTTGGAATTTTTTAGAATTAAGCGTTTTAGGTATATTTGGAGAGTTTTAAATAGAAAAATGGCTTCTTTTTGTTTTATTCTAATAAATTGTCGACTGTTTACTGTATGAGGATAGGGTTTTCACTGGAAAAAATGTTCGCGGGTAATAAAACTTTTTGTATACATAAAAACAAATGTTTGCGTTTTTGGAGATATTTTTTATTTTTTTGGATAAAAATTTTTGTTAATATTTTGCCAAAACTTTAACATTATCCATTACGTAATCCTGATATTAGTCATAAGAAATTATTTATTAAATACAATTTGTTCCTGTTACCTTTCTGAACAACTTTTATGAGTATTATAGAATTTTTTATTCCTAAATGATATTTTAAGGAATCTAAAACACTTAAAGTTTAAGCGTTAGTTATTCTTAGGACTTTCAGTGATTTAATAAATTTGCCTAACTTTTAGCGTCTAGCAGCATTTTTATGGGATTTCTTGATACTTTTCATTCAAATTAATGAAATCGAAAGTCGCTCGAAGTTACTTCACCGTACAAAGTATTTAAAATTATTAGCTAATATTCTGAAAAATCCATGTTGAGGAAATGATATTAGTTTTTATGGTATGTATAAAAAATTTGAAAACATTTTTTAATAAAACAACAAAAAAACAATTAACTTTATGTTATTAACCAAAAAGAGAAATGGATTTTGTTGTTCTCATAGCCAGCCCACATATGTAATCAAAAAATTTAATTAAATTCAAAATTATTAAAAAATAGAAAAAAACCAAGAGAAAAAGAAAAATTGAAAATATCTTTTTGAACAACAAAATAAACCAAAATTATTTTTATCTTCATTTACTGTCTGGGCTACATATATGTATATATATAAAGAGCGAAAAGACAAGGACCTACCCGCACAATTTCCTATAAATTGCATTTACTTATGTACACACATATATATATATATATATACTTATATGTGTATTTGAAATGCTTACTTTTCTTTCAATATTAATTTAAGGGGTTGATGGGTTTCTAGCCGCCATGGATTTAATATTGAAGGGCTTATCGACACCCTCTTTTATGGATATACTTTAACTAACTTCATTGTAAGCAATCTTTAAGCTATTTCATTATATTAGGGGACAATTGATATGCCACCAATTCTGTTGTTAAATTTGTGCTTTTCATTAAAGGCTATGAAACTTTCAATTAACAAAATATTCAACAAGGCATACATTTGTAGACTAAATCAAAATATATTTAAAAAATGATTTTATATTATTTTATTTTCATATTTTTTAAAGTTAATTAATCGAAAAAAAAAAATGATATTTCTAGGCTGTTTGTAGATAATTTTTTTGTATTTTATAACAAACAAAAAAAATATATTGGATACAAAAAATAAACAAAAACTAAGCTAAAATTAAGAATATTGTTTGATTTTTTCAAATCCCGGCAATAAATTAAATTTATTAAATCAAACAAAAACCAAGTTATATCAAGGGGTACAAATTAGCCTGCAGTCCCAAAGAAGTTTAACATTTTTTCATCCTTAAAGTATGTCATGTAACTAATTCAAATAAAAGAACACTAGAAATCGAACAAGGATGACATAACAGCGACAAGTGAAAGCATTTAACAGAAACAATACAATCAGCCTGGGAATTACATTAGAAATAAAGGCTGACTTAAAAATTTCACTGTAAACTGAAGAACAACTAGGTTTTGAGGTTTAAAAACTAGTCCTGTATATACAGCAATCAGCATTCCTTAAAATGAAAAGAAAACTTAAGGATAGTAATTTACCAAAAGGGCATCTTGAACTTATTATGGAAAAGAGAAAATCAAGAAAAAATGTCATCTTACTAGAGGCTTGCCGGATAAAACTGGCAAGTTTAATAAATTCACATCTCAAAAATGGAGATGTACGGCCTTGGGGGAGGAATGGATTTTAATGAAAATGGGCAAAGTAGTACTTTAATGATTGATTTAGCTTAAATATAAAATTATAGAATGTAATTCCCCAGCGTAACTGAGTAAATTGGCGCCAAAGATTAGACAAGACAAAGAAGAAATTTCATTAGTTACGCTGACAGAAGTCGGAAGCAAAATTAAAATCAGTACCTAATTTCACAAAAAAAGCGTTTAAATATATGTATAAGGCCATAATGGACAAATACTCAACTAATTATCCAGATAAACTTTGGTGAAAATCGACAGATTTCCCATTCCCTAGATATGACTGATAGCTAAAGTTATTATGAAACGATCTTATAGAACATTATCTTGTCTTGTAAAAAAAAAGCACACATTCAAAGGAACGGTTTGAAAACATATTTGACTCGTGAATGGTACCGTTTAAGCCAAGAAATCGTGCGAACATCTTGTGGTTTGTTTAAAAAGCAATTGAAGCTAATTAAAAAGGCACAAGGCGTTCGAGTAATTGTAAAAATAACTATATATAATTTAAATTAAATCCAACAATAAACAAAAAATCTACAACGCTTTTAAATCCGGACACTTCAATTGCACGACCCGGTAAATATCTACGATTAATAAGATCTATAATTTTTGAAAAATCATTGGAAACCAAAAGAAGTAAATTCAGTAATATTCCTAGATATTGCACACGCATTCAACAAAGTTTTGCCTTATAATGGATTAAAAATTAAAGTAGAAACTCATACTATTGCTTCGAGTGTACGAGTAATATTCAAAAATACTTCAATTGTTATTAAAGGAACAATTTTTCAGAATCAAACAAGAAGATATCTACTCAATACGCCTACTAGGACACAAGCTGCCCGCAGAGTGTCGGCTTACATCTGAGCTGTCAACGATTCCGATACCGAAGGCTATAAAATTGTTATGGACAAATCAATAGGAATCTGGACTTGTGGGTAGCCTTAGGCTTTGTTCATAGTGCCAGCTAATAGCGGAGATCTGGCGGAAATGCTGCGAAATTACTTCGAAAATTTTTATAAAAATTAAAGCAATTATCTCAAAATATTTATAGTAGAAGTGAGCTAAATTGTTGGTTTACTATTTTATTAAATGATTTTCCTTAGTTAGTTTTCATTCCTTTTTAATATTTTCCATTATCGATTTTCGTCTTATAGTTTTACTTCATGAAAATCTTCTTTTTATGAAAGCGTAACCTCTCATCCTCTAGCTGAAAATTTGTTTATCTAGCAAGAAGCAACAACAACAATAAGAACCATAATAACAAAAATGTTATCATTATTAATAAAAACTTCTTAAATATTTTTAATTAACAAATTAATAATTTAAAAATAAAATACTAAAAAAAAAGAACTTACCACATGGACACTATTTGGAAGATTATTAGCTAGCATACTATCTGATTGTTTCTTTTCTGTCTTTTTAGCAGCTCTTTTAGCCTTACTCTCAAGATATCTTTTTTGTAATACACTTGTTTCATGATTTTGTTGTTCACATACACTACTAAATGTTTGTTCAAAACGTGGTACACAATCACTTTGACGTCTACGGTAATTTTCGATACGTCTTCTTAAACGATCAACAACTGCCTGACGTTTTGGTGGTAAAATATCAGTACCAACAATTTGTGGATAATTTTGTTGTTGATTTTGTATATGATGTTGTTGTTGTTGTTGTAAATGCAATCCCTGTTGTACTAAATTTTGTTGCTGTTGTAACTGATGTTGTAATTGATGCTGTTGATGTCTTTGCTGTTGATTATGTTGTACTTGTTGTTGTTGTTGTTGCTGCTGATGATGTATTTGTAAATGATTATTTAATTGCTGATGGGCTGCCTGATTGGCGCTCTGAAATACTGGTAGACCCCCGGCATCCATAAATAATTATTTGGATGCTATAAAAGCAATCCAGAAATAAGTATAAAATTTTTTATTTTCTTCTTTGTTTTTTTTTATGTTTTCGAAAAAAAAACTATTTAACTATTGTAAATTGTTTGAATTACCAAAAATTTGTAGATTTTATGTCAAAAATATTGACATCATTTTAGAATTTTTCCTCTATCGAAATACATTTTTGTGTTTTTTTGGTTTTTAGAAGTGTTCTTGGTCCTTGAAGTTTATTATATCTGTAAAACAAAAACAAAATTTATTGTTTTAAAAAATAACAATAAAATAATTTTTTTTTTTTAGTAAAAAAAACTTTTGGGGCTACTTCTTTTACAATTTATGCTATCAAACACACTAATAACGCAATAAAGTATTCGCTCTTGGTTGTTTTCTTCTCTCAAAATAATTAACTAATAGGACTTACTAGCTGACATTTTAAGCCCAATTTGACACACCTACAAGGAATTTATTACCTTTGTTTAACCAGAAAAATTGTTAACTGTCTTAATGATCTTACTTTTTGATTCTAATGTTTCACTTTGTCGCAGATGTCCCAAAAACATATGAAACACGGATATTCAACATAATCTGCTTCCTACTCTATAAAAAAAAAAACTATTTTCAAATCTATACGATTTTTCTACCTATGATCTTATCTGATATTTCAGTTTTCTCTACAAAAAAAACTTCTGAATACTTCTTTGTTAAATCTTTCGAAATCATTTTACTTACCGATCTATTTGCTTAGCTTAAAATTCTCTATTTCTTTTTTGCATTTTAATTAGTTTTAAATTTATACCGGTATTACTTAAGGAATCTATTTTTTTAATGTTTGGTTTTTTGGTGAAAAAATCAATGAATTTTCTTCCAAAATGTTCTTAGTTGCTATCTTGATTATATTTTGTCTAAAATATAACTGAAAATTTTATTTTGATGATCTTTTCCTTAATAAACACATTATTTTATTTAAAAACGATCACTGATGAGAAGTGTCGTAGATATGGTTGGGATCAGAGGGATAAATCCCCCATCTCTTGGCTAAAGAGAAAAAGTTAACATGCCTTATCTCCTATATAGAGGCGTCTAATACACTGTATTATCTTCCGTAAACAATAACAAGTTTCGACACAGCTAAATACATTGTATTAGATATTTGGTGAAAATATAAAAATAAATGTCATAAAAATTAATATTAAATCGTCTAACTGTGTTAAAATAGACTTTCATAAGTGTTTTTTCTTTATAAATTGAATAAAATAAAACCAAAATACTGACTTGAATGTTTTTAAATTGTTTAAATAATCAAATAAATAAAAATGTTTAATGTGGGACTTAAATTTCATTATGTTCGACAACCTGTTCAAATCAGTTGTCGCAGATTGTTAAATGTTTGAAAAGTGTTTTAATTAAAAAAATTAAAGAAAAGTTAAGAGTTTTTAATTTTATTCATGTAAATTGTTTTAAAAAGTTAAGCAATGAATATTAGTTAAGTAAACCGAGCTAGAGATACACAAAACAGGAGGATCCAATAAGAAAAAATTCACAATAGATGTCAATTTTCTGTGACTACAGGGTTTAAAGGGCTGTAGTTACTACACGATTCCAACCAGTTGTGTACACAGTTCTCCATACAAAAGTGGCTTTCTGTGTAGTTAGAAAGTGTGTAGTTCTGCCTGTTAAGAAAGGGTATTAGGATAAGGGATACAAAATCTTCATCAAAATTTAAAAACATTCTTTACGAACTTTGGTTTTTTTCATTCATACAGACTCATTTACTTTTACTTAGGTTTCTTAATTCACCATTTTAGATACATATGTATATTTTTTGTTCAAATCAAGGTAGTTACATATTATGACCTGTTTCTATTTTAAATTACATAATTTTCTTGTCTATGATGATAGATCGTTTTGACTACTTTTAATATATTTATATATAAAATTTATTATATAAATTTAGCTGAATAATAAAAAAAAAAAAATTAGACGATTATATTTCATAAATTCTTCGGAAAAAAAACTCAATAATTTAAATATCTTCAAATAGCTAAAATTACAAAGTAAAAACAAAAAATTTCATATTACAAATAAAAAATCAAAAAGCCAAACTTATTTTTGGTCAATTAAAATTTAATTAATTCAACTTAAATTAAACACTTAATATGCAGCTCGACAATGCACTTATTTAACCACTATCAAATTTGTTCATCAAAATTGCCATCAAATTTACACTCAAATTTTTACTCCTCAACAAATATTCAAAAAACAAAAACACCATCATCAGCATTTTGTATAGCAATTGCACCAGACAAGTATTTTTTTTTGTTGTAATTCTTTCAAAACTTCCTACCTCAAGAAATATTTAAACAATATAACGACACAAATTTCTTCACCTTTTTAGACAGATTGCAAAATGAATCAAATACATATAATAAGATTCTGATTGTAATGAAATAACAAACAAAAAAATAATAAATAAAAACAGAAAAGTTTAAAAAAGTAAGCATTAAAAAAAGAACTGAAATAAAACACTAATAAAAAAAAAATATCAAATGTATAAAACACTACTACTACCTTCAATATAATTTATCAACAATAATATTTTAATTATAAAAAGTAAACAAACGTAAAAAAAATATTGAGTACTATATAAAAGCCCAACCTAAACGGAAACAGCTTCAAGTACAACTGTTTGTCGATAATCTCAGTTTTAGTAAGCACGTCTAGCATTTTCTGAACTGAATTTCCAAATGCTAGAAAGTACCATTGATGTGAGTGATTATCAGTAAAGCTATACAAGATATTATAAGCTTTAGAGAAAGACAGAAAGAGAGAGAGAGAGAGAGAGAGAGAGAGTGAATTAGAGAAGGGTGGACGGGAGTGTTTTTTTTTTTGTTTTTTAATATAGCACCATTGTATGACGGGTTAAGTAATTGCCCAGAGAAGGGAACACATCACTGTATATAGAATTTCTGAACATTTATTGTACAGAGACCTTGATGTTAATATATGTGTACTACTATAGAAAATTTGTGCTATCCATAGTTTTTATTATAAATTGGATAACTGAATGGAATAGATTAGAAATTCGTTTTAATTATTATTAGTTTTGTTCTTTTATCTTTTTATTTTTAATTTAACAGCTATACAAGTATTCTGTTTTACATCTGTTTTTTAAAACTGTTATTTTGGGTTGAAGTTGAAAAAGAATCTTTTGCTACAAATAAAATCAAAGTCTAGACTCCCCCCTATACAATCTGGTAGAATAATAATCTCTTGACTTAATTTTCATAATATGACAAACTAACATTTTACTTTGCCTTTTAACATAGAAAATTACTGTAATTAAAGAATATCAAGGATTATTGTTTTGTCTTAATTAGTTTTAAACTGGTTTTTCAAATTTAACTATTTCCAGTTATTTCTTTATTTTGTTGTTGTTGTTGTTGTTGTTGTTTTACACATGAATAACTAACAAAAGTTTTTTAAGAAATTATTTATAACAAATAATTTTTTAGTTTGATTTTTTTGTGTGTTTTGATTATTGTTATTCAAAACAGAGAAGTATATTTATTTTTTGTAATTAATAAAAAATTTGTCTTTAAAATAATGTAACTTGGTTTTGTCAAATGAATTGGTATTAAAAAAAATAATAAATACAAAAAATATTATATATATAATTTTTAGTATTTTTACAAGAAAATTTTTGTTTTTGGTTTTACACAAAATAAAAAGATATAGCAAAAATTATGAAAGAAACAAAAGAGTATAAAGTCTAACAGTTAAACTGGTTTTAGCCAAGTAATAATGTGTCTAGGATAGAATAAAATAAAAAAACAAAAACAAAACACAATTGAAATAAAAAGCGAAATTTAAATTAAAAATGATGTAGACAATAAAATTTAATATTAGTATATTATGAGGTAATTATTAATTAAATATGGTATTCTTTTTTTAGTAATTAGTTGTTGATGTTGTTAAATGTCAAGAAATAATAAAGTCAAAATAATTATACGTTATAAATAGACTTATTACTATAGAGTTGACATTGTAACTAGAAACTGAATTAAAAGGCAGAATTTTAAAGTAAGTTTAAGATTCAGAGCTGATTTTCAATCATTTAATTAATCAGGATAATACATATGTAATGAAAAAGGCCTACGGATTATTCTTTAATTGGTAGTTTACACAAATTTCCGAAAAAATTAATATTACCCGATTTTCGATTGATAAAATTTCAAAATAGACAATATTATCGGGTTCGATGCTTTACGTAAAAAGTCTGAGCACATTTCGCAGTTAACATTTAGGTCAGTCATGCTTTATTTTGCTTTGTTTTTTTTTTTTTTGGTTTTATCATTTTTGATTATTGTTTTTAGTGTTAATTCTTGTATTTAAAAAAAAAATTTTAACAACAAAAACAATAAAAAAAATAATCCATAACTGACGGATATGGAAAACTGTAAAACCTTCAGGCCTTAAGTTTTTGGATAAAGAAGTTTAAGGAGAACACCGAATTTTTAAGCGAAATTGGTATTTTAACTTCCAAAGGCTACCAAAAATTTGAAAATCAAAATAATAAAAAAATCCCTTGTCATTACCTCGAAAACATCTTCTTTGATAAATAAATATTTATTTTTTGGTTTTAGATAATTCTGTTGTGAGTTATGATGAATACCACAAAACAACTTTTTTTCGAGTGGCCTCCAGACATTTGCTGCCATTCGCTCATTTATTAATATTTTGAAATAAAAATTTTAAAGAATATTGTTCAGATCTGGTATTATCGTATAGAAAATAATTAAATAAACTAAAGCTGTATGCCAAAAGAAAATTCCTGAAAATATGCCCTTTTGAAACTAGCCAAACCTTCCCCTTTACTGTTAAATTAATTTTTTACAATGTACAGAAAATAATATACTATTCCATCACACAATTTTACTAAATTAATTAAAATTACGTAAAATACGTCATACAACTATGCAAAAAGCAAAAAATGTTAAGCCTTTTAGTTAAAGATAAAGAAAAACAATAAATTCAACAGCAACTCCCCAAAACTGTTGTGAAAAAGTTTATGGACAAACATCTTTTAAAACGGAAAAGTTATTATTTTTGCCAGTTTGAGTGGCTGTGGTTATTACCTAGTATCGAGTATGAAGTACTAAATGCTTGTTTAAGCCTGTAGGTAGAGTGGAAGCGATTTTGGATTATGTGACTTATCGATGCCAATACCTAAGGCATGTGTTGATTAATATCATACAAATAGAAAATTTCGCTAGTCACGCAGATGTCACTTAAATTATCTTTTACTGTCTCCACCAGGCTATAAGTCTTTTAAGAACACACATCACAAGTTCTTTAAAGTATGTAAATATAATGTACTCCACTTGCAATTCACGAGTGTTTTTTTTATACGCTAAAACCCTTAATTAATATTAATTGAAATGTTATATTTTTTATAAAAAATTGGTTTTTATTTTTTATTTTTGAGTATGGCGCACCTTTAGGAAAAATTTGAAAAAAATTGAGGTGTTTAAAGGTGGCATGGGCTTCAAAAAAGAAATATAGTTTCAAAAATGTACCGCGAGGATATCATGGTGAAACAAGAAAATCAAAAAAAAAAAAATGTTGAGAAAAATTCTTTTTTCATACTAAGTATTAATGAACAGGACTAAAATATTTATCAAAAAAAGCTATTATTATTTCAAATATTGGGCTAATCCAGAGAAAAAAAAATTGTTTTTCTTTCTTCTTCCTTTCTTGATTTCTCAAAAAATAATTCAGGTAGAAGTCTAAAATTTTCAAAATCTTAGTACTGTTACAATGCAATCTTATCCTCAAAATTCCAATTGGATATTTCTGGGGGCACAATTTATTTGTATAAGTGTTATTTTTCTTGAGCTATATATTTTTTTTTTAATATGTATTAAAACCAGAATTTAAAAGAAGAATAAAAATATATATATATATATGTAAATTTTTTATTTTCAATAGTAAAAAAAAATTAATTTCATTTAGTTACTACAAAAATTACAAAAATACATAAAATTGATAAGAAATAGCCAAAATTTTGGAATATTCTTGTAATGAAGTTGTTTTTTTTTTTTTTTTTTATTTTCAACAATCAAACAATAAAACCTTCAGCTAAATTCTAATAAAATTTATTAGAGCATAAATTTGAGAACAAGTTAAACTACTTTTAATTATTTTGTTAGTAATGTTTGACAGTAGATGGGCTACTTATAATTCCAAATACTCAACAAAATTCCATTGCTTACTGTATTTTCTGTTAGAAAAGATATCAATTTAAAATGAAATAAACAAAAAAAAAAAAAAAAAACAGAATACAAAACACGTAACCTTGTCTAAAGTCATTCAACTGCTGATAACTTGGAAATTATTGGTTAAGAAACTTGAAATTTTCGTCTTGTCTGTGTCTTCGAGATGTTTAATACCAGTAAAGTTTCTTTAATTTTGTTTATTATATTTAAAAAAAAAACCAAAATCTCCCTACTACAAATTGTTTACTTCTTTTTTGATTTATTTTTGCTTCTTTTTTTGTGTTTTTGCTGAGTAAACTAGTAGCACTAGTACCTTTTCGGTAAATTTGTTCTTGTCTTTTTTTTTTTTCAAATTTCTGTAGTTCTAAATTAATAATCAAAAAAATAGCCTTGCTATTCAAATGATCGGAGGAATGTTTAAATTTTAATAATAATAATAATTTTACAAATATGTATTGTGTTGTTTTTCTTTTTTTTGTTTTTTATTTTTAAAAAACAACAAAACAGATAAAATAAAAAGCAAAATGAATGCTTATCAGTATTTAATAAAAATGTAAAGAAAAATAGCTTCACTTTAGCTTCAAATTAAATTTGTTTATCTGATAAGATTTTAAAAATAGGTTCTCTGTTTTTTTTTTTTGTGTTTTATTAGGAATTTATGCAAAGTTAATACCATCAAATTTTAAGCTTAGCAAGGAAACGATAATATTACAAAATTTTTAAATTATAAAATAATTTTTTAAATAAAATATTAAAAATCTCATTTGAAATTGGTACTATTTAAATGTAAGCGCATATTACAAATTTTTTATATGATTTTTAGGGACATAATTTAATTTAGTAAAATTTATCTCTGATTTAGAAATAAATTTGGCCATATTTAAGCTTTTAAATTTTATTGATGAAGAAGGGAGGATTGTATAATTGTTAACATTTAAATTTCTAAAGCCTCTTAACTTTTTTTTTATTTAATTCTAAGGTATTAGAACAAGGCAAATGGGGGGAGGGTGAAAGGAATTCATCCAACTTTAAGTTCTATTGCTAAAGACGCAGCCTTCAGCTCTTTTGGGAAATCATAACTTCTGCTTATTTTCAGGATATTCTTCACATCTCATGCAATAGCCTAAATATATTTATATTTCTCGTATAGTGAATAGTCACGTTCGTTAATTCTCTAATGCAGAGGTCGCCAAAGTGGTCTATATAGACCCCCAGGGGTCTATTTAACAAAATCGGGGGTCGATCTGAGCCAAGGGGTCGATTGGGGGTCGAAGAAAAAACAGTTCTTAATACGAAAATCACACATATATCAAAAATTAAATGCATTTATATCTTCATTGCTACGTAAGGATTATCAGTATTTTACAAATCTGCGACAATTAGAAATAAAAGAAGAAGACTTGGAAATATATACGGATCATCTTCAAAAATTGAGCGACGATTTTAAACTGCGCTTTTTTGATTTGGAAACCATTGACATCCCTGATTGGATTATTGTGCCATTTTCTGCTCAAATTGAAAACGTGGACATCAACCTGCAAGATGAGCTTGCTGAATTATTATCGGATCTTGAAGCAAAGACACTTCTTAGAAATTTAACAATAAGCAAATTTTGGACAAATATAAATATAATGCAAAAATATATAAAACTTTGTGAAATAGCTGAACCGTTTATGCTAGCATTTCCAAGTTCCTATATGGTTGAAGCCGGCTTCAGTCACGTGAATGCAATCTTAACCAAGTACAGAAATAAATTAAATGTGGAGCTTTGAAGGGATTTAAGATTAAAATTGACTAATTTTGAACCAAATATAGTGAACCTTGCAAAAATACACCAGGCACACCCTTCTCATTGATTAAGAAGCAATAAATCTGTAGTTACTTTACTTATTATTTCTACTTATTTATAATTGCTCATTATTTAATAAATATTAAGGTTTTTTAAATTATATAGGGGTCGATGTTCGAAAAAGTTTGGCGACCCCTGCTCTAATGTATCAAATTTTTTACCACTAGTCGCCAATTAAAGCTATACACCAATTTAGTTGTAATCGCTAGCTCGTTGATTGTTATAGAGAAGAAATCAAAGAGAATTTGTTTGTATAAAATCTGACTTGAATGATGATGACATTTATAAGTACGTACTACCGTTTATGGAAGATTTTTATGAAATTTTTTAAAAAATCATGAAGATGAGAAGCAAAATAGAGTTTGAAACATTCTTTACCATTGTCTTTTGTGTTTCGTTTACATGAAAAACAAATACTACTTTCTTCGAATTAAATAGACAGTAAAATTTTGAAGTTCCACAACCTGTCATCCAATCGATCCAATTAATCCAGAACTAGTGTAGGCTGATTGCAGTTTTTGTAAATAAGCCTAATTGAGGAATTTAATTTTATTATGAAGTACCGAAAAAGTTCCCGTATCAGTCTCGTATATTTTGACGTAATATGTGATATCCGAGACTAGATAATAATGAATACTTTTGTTGCTGCTTCTGACAAATAATTCTAATTTTTTCAATTTATAATAGACTCCCGTATAACACGACTAATACATATATTCTACGTTGTATGAAATCGCATTGAATAAAGAAAAATTTATATAACGCCGTAATTTGTTGGTAACTATTATTGTATAAAATCATAACATATAAAATTAAATACCAGAAAAATATAAATATTTATTAAAACAAACCATGTATACTTTATTTCATATAATACGACATATACAAAAAAATATATACATTAAAAAAACTTAATTCTTTATCCTTATTTTGCATTAAGTTAAGTTAAGTTCATAAAAATCAAGTGTAATTTTGTTCTATAATATCCATTCATATTGAGGCTTGTACGCATTATTACAATAAACGGAAGAAAATTTTGTATTGAGAAATGTGTATTAGGCATGTTGCAATTGTGTATAAATTACAGCCCTAAAAGGCTGCATAAGAGAAATTTTGTTATCTATTGTGAATTTACAGACTGCCCAACATGTCAGAAAGTGAATTTTGTGTAAGTATATTAAAATTATTTTGTGTATTTTCACAGATTCAAAGATACAGTGTTTACTTTTATGACACTTTTTTTAAAATTTCTATCAAATTTCCCTATTACCGACAATTGCTAATAGAGAAACGATTTTGATTCTACGGCAGGCTAATATACTGTACAAACCTTAATGGAGAATGGGTATAACGCGCTATACGAAAATCTCATTATATGAATAACGCATAGTATGAACTTGCGTTAGACGCGAGTCTACTATATATTTAATTGCTTCTCGTTTTTCGGTATAAACCGCACCTTTTACATACATATTTCAAAATTTCGTTCATCTCAAACGATTTTTCTCGAAAATACTTGTAGCAAGTTACTCTTCAAATCTTTTTGCAGGCAAGAAAAAAATTTATCTATTACCAATACACTACTTGGTCTGGTTTTTTAATTAACACTATTTTGGCCTAAATATTACTTTTTTTAATGCATTGAAGCTAATTGGAAATACGAGTATCCCAAGTGATTTCTATAGGTCTAGAAGTGTTGGTTAGTATTTTTGGTTTCGTTTTACCAATAAAACTTCGAAAAAAGTTTCATTTGAAAATTAATCTGAAATTAAATTTTTATTTACAAAAACAAAAATTAAATTTAAAATATTTTTTAAAAGAGTTACTTTGTGTTTATTGTCATTTGTTGATTGTAACAAGTGCTCAACCGTTGCATTTTTCGTACATTTAAAGAAAATAAATTTAATGAAAAATGTATTCATTTCTAACAAATAACCACTCCCGATTATAACTAAACAAATAGTTCTGAATTTTTTTTTTTTTTTGTTTCCTTTATTATTATTTTAAATAAAATTACAAAATACAAAACTAATAACATAAAAATCAAATTTTTATTTAATTTAAAATCATATAGCACACGTGTAAATATAAATTCAGGTAACAATACAATCGGAAACTTGTAACCATATTTATATTAGTTTATCTCTTTTAATACACAAGTGTAGCTCATCATCTGCGATTAGACCGGTTTTAAGATTGGTTCAATAACAAGTGCACAAACAACAATATTCTGAACTGTTGCCGTCGTCGTCGTCGTTACCGCCTGATGATCATCGTTGTGTCGTAAGTTTGATTTTGTTAAAAGTTTTAAAAAAACAGTTAGAGACAGACAAAGATTGACTCACCGTTCATTGCCGGATATGCGGAGGAATGCTCTTTAGGGTTACCCAACTTTAAGTAGTTTGCTCTTGTACGATTATATATGTTAAATTTTTACACAGAAATAGGTTCTGATGTTAGCTTGTTTAAATTTTATTTAAGGAAAATTATATTTTTGTATGATTGAAATGAAGTGATATAAAGAAGTAGCTGAAGAAAAATAAGAGAAAAAACATAAAATAATGATAAAAACTGTTGTTTTTACACTAGGAAAATAGTTTGTTGCTGGATATATCAAGTAACAATGAATAATTTTATTTTTTTTTTTTAAATAAATTTTAAATAGTTCTAAGATAAGTTTTTAATTTCTTATGATTAAAAAGTTTTAGAAGAAAACATATAGAAAATAGTTTCTGGAATTCTGTAATTTCTTAAATATTCCCTTAAATTTTACTACTGCTTTTGTTATTAAAAATGCAACATAACTAAAGAAGAAAAACAAAAAAATTATTCTATAATTTTTAAATGTTTTTAATATTTTAATATTTAAAATAATCATTTTACTACTTTTTTGAAAATGTTGCAAAATTTTTATTTTAGAATAAACTGAAAGAGTAAGAGAATAGAACAGGATTATTGAATAAAAGTAGAGTTCAGATATGCATTTTACCTGAAAACTTTTAACACGTTTACGCCTGCATCGATTTTCATGTTTTTTTCCGCTATGAGGCGGCGCACACAGGCGGATTTTTTAAAATTTTTGGCCAAAAGTCTAATATACGAAGTGAGACTTAAAGGGTATGTGACTCAATTTTTTGAATCTAACGGTTTCACTACATTCTATGATAGTACATATATTACTTCAAATGCATGTTTTATGAATTACGCAGCCAATAAAAGTGTCGTCTTCTGTAGAAAAATTTTTTACGGTTTATTATTGACGTCATTTAAAAACATTAGTATCGTGTTTCAAAAGCGTTAAGTTAAACTTTTATCATGGATTGTGAACCTAGGGGTATGTATCTATATATTTAAAATAGATTTTCTTATTTTTTTAGATTAGTTGTAAAAACAAGAGTAAAATTAATTTATATGCTTAACTTTAGATTTTAACTGTAGTAAATAAGTTATAAAGTTATAAATTCATCAGAATCAGACTACTTCATTAAGATTTTAATAAAGTTACATATCTTAACTTAATATTAATATAAATTTTAATTGCTAATATGTGCTACTCTTATCCTAATAAGATGATTTAACTATTTCAATTAAAAACATAAAAAATTCGTGGTGTTTTTTCATCCAGGCCACAGATTTCTGCCAGTAAGTAAAACGGTTAGTATTTTTTTGTTTGTGAATTTTTGCTCATAATACTAGGTAAGATGGGTATGGAACTAAGTGACTTCGTCTGACGAAGATCTGCCTATAAGTAGTACAAAAAAAAAAATCAAGACGGAAACTATACTTTTCATCTACCTACAGACGAAGACAATGAATATTCCAACCTTGATTTAGAAGAAGTGGATGGCAGAAAATCATAAAAGATTTGACAAATTAAAAAATGAATACGTTAAATGTAGGGGAGATATTAATAATGACATTTTTCACAATGAAGAAATTAAATACCGTCATATGTTCTTCAATATAAGGAGGGGTCTTCAAGAGATTCTGTAAACGATGCAAAAAAAAGCTATAAAAGTATATTTAAAGAAAAAGGGCAGATATTATTTTACTAAAAAAACTACAAGATGTTTTGTAAAGGTCAGCTAGAGCTTTGCCGGAAAATATTTTAACAAATTACATAACAAAGGATGAATAATGAAGTTATAAATAATATAATATTGAATTTTTATGTTAATTTTTTTGAATTCAAGTTATATTTATAATATTTTATTAATTATTTCAATGGATATACCTTAAATTTTTATTATTTTAATTTTCGACTATTTGAAAATTATTTCTAATTAGACCTGGAGGTTTGGTGTTATGCGCCATCTAATAGCAAAATCAAATCCATACAACTCACGGTACGCTTCAACCGATAAAGAAGTCTTTTACGAGCTGTGCGTAGTACGCGCCAACAGAAACAATCTTGTACGAGCAGCCATCGTGAACGTGTTAAACTTGGTTATATTGAAAAATAAATTAATATTTTTATAAGTTCAAACTCAAAAATATTGTTCTGTTGTATTCTTGATTATATCCAAGGCTTTTAATAAAATCTGGCATAAAGGACTCATCTTGAAGATGAGCAAGGTTCTACCCCAAAATTATTGTCAGTTATTAGAATTAACTCCAAATCCAATCGCAAGTTAAGTGTTATAAACGAAACAGCTTTTTCAAAGTTTCACTAAAAAAAATCGGGAGTTCAACAGAGAAGTGTCCTAGGACTCCTCTTCTATTTACTCTACACTATGGATTTACCTCTTTTCTGAAAAACTACAACTACATTAGACAAAGTTAGAAAATAGACAAACGAGAAATTGTTATAATTTAGCATTAAATAAATATAATTTATTTAAGATTTTACAACATTCTTTTATAGATGTCGTGAAAAATATTTACAGAGATTCAATAATGTGCAGCTAGAAAAATAAATAATAGTTTTCACAGTGGTAAGGGTGAGATCAGAAAGATTAATTATTATAGGCAAATCTACAGGTAAACCTATATGTAACACCAATATACTTTAAAACTAAGACCAAGTTATAGACAAAGTTATAGACAAAGTAATACATTGTATTACTCATAAAACATAAATTCATAATTTATTATCCCGGAATTGAAAGAAATCATAAATTCATATTTTATTAACCCAAAAATTTAAACAAACACAAATTCACATTTTTATTACTTTGGAACCTAAACAATCATTAATGGATTTTAATAATTAAAAATATGAATACATACTTACAATTAGATGACTAATTGATTCAAGCAATTAGAATCTAAGTACATACTTTAAATAATTAAACTTAAAATCGATAATGAATTATAGCTATTAATTATAATTTAAAATAAACAAAATGCATGGATATAAAATAATAACAAATAATTTTAAGAGTTAGTTGAGAGTTAACTAGTACAGCAAAGTTTGGAGTGACCGTTGCAAAAGATTATAAAAGTATTTATTAATAAATGAAATATTAAAGTATTTTTTTATAAAGCTTAATAATTGATATTGTAGAGTATTAATAATTAAAATTGTACAGGATTTCTTGTGAATTTAAATAATTTAAAGGTCGAAAAGATTGTTATAAAAGTGTAACAGTTAAAAGTTTTGTAAAATAAAATTTTTATAATTGTATTTTTTCTTCAAAAACAAAGTTCCCATAAACAAAAATAAAATTTAATATTAATCTAAGAAAAAAAGCTAACACACTTAAGGCTGCCTACACAGTGCCAGCTTACAGCCGAGCTAACACCGATTGCGATACCGAAGACTATAAAATCGTTATGGGTAAATCAATAGGAATCTGCTGAAAGTGTTCAGATAGAGTGCATGCCTACCAAAGATTAGACTATCGTAATGGGAATCGGTATCAGTTCGGCAATGAGAGTGCGTCTACACAGGGCAACTCACAGCGAAACAAGTTATTTTTCATGCAAAAGTCACAGAATCGCTGTGAGTTTCTGATGTTAGTTGCCCTGTGTAGACCAACTCTAAGCCGGCACTCTGTAGGCAGCCTAAGAACATTAAATGCCCGAAACTATATCCCTCCATTTCCTCACAATCGCAAAAAATTATACATATATGCTACTGGCTTTCGCCAATTGTCTATTTTGAACTGAAACCTTCGATACAATGATTACAAAATGACAATATAAAACTATTTTCAAAACCCTTACCTTTATTACTTAATATATCCTGCATGGATTTTTTTTAATGAAATATTTGAAATATTTTTGTCCATTTACGATAGAATAACGAATTTAATTTTTATTTATCAATTGCGAACAAAATTTTTCATATTAATCTTATTTAAACGAAGGAAAAATTACACTCAACATAATTATGAAGGATTTAAGTTAAATTTTGATTTGATTTTGAAAAAAAATTAAATTTAGCATAAACTTTAAATTAAGTTTATGCTCATTGAAAAAAGAAAGTAAAAAAAAGCAATAACTTATCGAAAAATCGATAAATTTAATTTAGGTTAACATAAATAAAAACCAAATCCTTGTAAAAAAACAAGAAACAAGAAAAGTTTTTATTAATCGTAAGTAAAAATTATTACTCTATGTGACTTATTTATCCAGTGAGTTTTTCTTATATAAATTCATGCATGAATAATTATAATGGAAAAATACATTAGTGAAAAATGATAGTAGCAAATTATAGTAACGATTTAGTCATAATTCATGCCAGAAAGTTGCCAGAACTTTAACAAGTATAATGATAGTATAATTTAATTGATTAATTTAATCAATTGTTTTAATCAACAAAATTGGATTTATGACGGATCAATTACTGCTTTTCTATCTGTCTAAACAATTGCAGCATTTTAAAGTCTGTAAGTTTCACTTTGAATAATTAAATAGTAGGGAAAATTTGTATTATTTTCCTTAGTTTTAAAGAATCTTATTATGTTTATGATGATAAATTGAATATGTCAACAATTCATAACGAATTGCTATTTTTGGTTTCGTTTTCGAACTAATTTCATTGGTTCATAATACCCAAGAAAGTAGTAGTAGAATGATTGAAAACTAACTTTGTATCATTGGTATTTTATTTCTACTTTTGCTCGTATTTGAAAATTTCAAATTTGAAGTAAAATGTAGAGAAACTGAAAAAAAAATTAGCAACAACAAAAATATTCATATGTGTATTACAATACAAAATTTCTTCTTTAATTATTTAATAGTAATATTTTTAAAATCAATAAATTAAATCAAAAGCACCGGAACAATTAATTAACAAGAATAACAAAAAAAATATTTAATTTATTTTATTCACACATTTCCTTTCATGTTTTTAAATTATTAAAACAAAGTGTAAAAAAGTATATCTCTCCCTCCGTTCTACTAAAATAATCAACTGTAAATTTATGTTTTTTTTTTATTTTTCCAAACAAATATTCCAGCCTTCTTGTGAAATTAAATTTCAACAAAATTTAGTTTTATATCATTTTGAAAACTCTGCTAATCGTATCTCTATGCAAAAATGAATTAGTTAATCGAAAGCCTCTTTAGCTCAGTGGCAGAGCACTGGTCTTGTAAACCAGGGGTCGTGAGTTCAATCCTCACAGGAGGCAAAAAGAGATTTGTGTTTTTTTTAACATTTTTTTTTTCCTTTAAAGATTTTTTTTTTATATTTTTTAATATATAAAGAAAAATAAATATTAAAGTTTTTCATATATTAAGTTAAAAGAATCTTTTTTTGTTTCAATTTTATAATCAAGTTGACAAGCAAAGTCTAAAATTTAAGGTTAACAAAACCAAAAAAATAAATAAATTTTTATTTATTAGGAATGTTTTAAAAAAAATAATACTATATTTTAAATATAACAGTAAATTAATTTAGTATTAGTTTTAAAGAAAGATATTTTATGCCAAAAATTCTTATTTACTTTACTGCTTTTTTAATTTACTGTGAACATTAAAAAAAAAATATAATTGGATTATTTAAATGAATTTTATACTTTTATTAGTAAATGCAGCAATCCTTATTTAGAAAGCATGTATAGTGTATGCCATCTAACATCATTTTATTGAACTAGTAATTATTTGGATGATGGGGAAATTTTATTTTAATTATTTTACAATATAAAATTATCGTATTAAATAAAAACAATTAAATATATGTTTAAAGATAAAGGTTGGAAATGGCAACAAAACAACAACAATAAATTTATTCCCAAGGTATATGATTTTTGTCTAAAATTGTACGATATAATTTTTTCTTAAAATGAGAAGAAAAAAAAGCCCATCTTCTGTTCCATGTGTTATTTATGTTATGAAATTAGAAAAAAAGCAACAAATCATCATAAGTATCACGTTTAAGAGATATAAAAATTTCCTACACTAAAAAACATTGAAACTGTGGTTGAGATTGGGCGATGAGTATCTCCAAAGACTCGTATTCATAATAAATAAATTATTTATTTAATAAATAAATTCAAGATGTTCTCGCAATGATGTGTGGTGTCCGTATGACCCGTGATATTCCCACCAAAGTTTGGTGTCATTATATTATCAATTGTGATAATTACTCCGAGTTGATTACATGTACCTCTGAGCGTGTTCACGAGTTTTGAAATTTTATGCCATCATTATACACAAGTTTTTGGCTGAAAACAACACCAAATACCATCCAAGTACACACTACCGAATTCACCTGATTTGGCCCTCTGTGACTTTTTCCTGTTCAATCGAATAAAAAAAAATACCGAGAAGAACGCATTTCAGCAGCCGAGAATAGATAATTGAAAAATCGAAGATGGCCCTAATGAAGATACCTTACATCGAGTTTAAAAAATGTTTCGAGGACTGGATCAAGTGTTGTCATAAGTGCGTTGCAGTCAATATTGTTACAATATCGATTTGTAACAATAAACTGGTATTGTTTATTTTCATAAATAAATTCCAGGAACTTTTTGATCAAGGTAGTATAGTATATATTTTTTTAATTATTTGAAACCCTACGGTTCATGTATAAAAATAAGTTATATGTATGTATATGACCCAAGAAAAAAAAATTAAAGCTTGAGCTTAAAACCACACGTCAGAAATGAAAACTTTTTAGTTTTAATGAAATATTTTATTATAATAATATAACAGTAATTAAAATGATATTGTTTAATTGGTGTAGTAAATTTTTACTTAATAAATCTGTATTTTACATTTACATTACACCTAATTTGCTGAAATATATTTACAAATTCGTATATATACCGAGCGTAATTGCTCAATTTCGTTCGATTCTCGACATTTTACTTTTTTCTTGTAATTTTTCGAACGAACGTATTTAATAATTGCCAAATGATATCAAGTTAAGTCGAACAATCGGTAAAAGATTTTAGTTATTTATGTATAAAGTAGTTATCCATTTTGAAAATTCTGCTAATCGTATCTCTATGCAAAAATGAATTACTTAAACGACAGCCTCTTAAAAAATGCAGTGATAAATTTTTTTAATTTATAAATTGTTTAATTAAAAAAAGTTATTAAAAAATATAAAACTGTTGACTTTGCTGGTAAACGATAAAGCATCACACAAATTTCAAGGCCTCTTTAGCTCAGTGGCAGAGCACTGGTCTTGTAAACCAGGGGTCGTGAGTTCAATCCTCACAGGAGGCAAACAGAAAATTTATGTTTTTTTTTCCCTTGGAGATTTTTTTTTATATTTTTTAATATATAAAGAAAAATAAATATTAAAATATTTTATATATTAAGCTAAAAGAATCTTTTTTTGATTTTTGTTTTAATTCTATAATGAATTTCACACAAAAAAAAGGTCTGAAATTTATTTTTAACAGGATTTTTATATGATAATTTTAACAAATTAATTTAGTAAATTAGTAAAATTAATTAAATTAATTAAAATTAAATTAAATTAAGTAATTAATTTAGTATTAGTTACAGAAAGATATTTTATGAACAAAATTCTTATTTACGTTACTGGTTTTTTAATTTACTATTAAAATTTAGAATATAACTGGATTATTTAAATTAATTTAACATTTTTATTAGTAAATGCAGCGATCTTTAATTTAAATTAGGTACAGTGTATTCCATCTAAGATCATTTTATTGAACTAGTAATTGGGGGTGAAATTTTATTTAATTTATTTTTCAATATAAAATTAAGGTAATAGTTGGAGTAAACCACAACAATAAATTTATTCCTAAAGTGTATGATTTTTGTCTAAAACTGTAGGATATAATTTTTTCTTAAAATAGAAAAGGTTCCTTACATTATTTGTATTATGAAATTTGAAAATAAACAATATAAGTATGAACACATTACAGAGATATTAAAATTTCCTACAAAAAAAAAACATTAAAACTGTGGTTGAGATTGGACGATGAGTGTCTCGAAGGACTCGTTTCATACTTAGTACCAATAAGGTGTCCCATTTTCCTATATCTGGTAATGATAAATGAATAATAGCGCCTACCGTTGAAATAATACTTGTTTAATAGCTTTAATTAATAATAATTTTAATAAACAACTCACTATTCTTTAGTAGTTTAAATAATTAAATAAAAAAATTAAAGCTTGTTAGTGAATATATATTTAATATTTCTAAACAAAATTTTGATTTTAGTTTTAGTATTTTTTTTATATTTTTTCTTATTAAATTTCAGTTTTGGGGTAAAAATGGCCTAAAAATATTTTCTTTTATTAGGCAAAAATTTTTTATTTAAATTTTCTTATATAATACTTTGTTTAGTCATAAATCATAAACCTCCTCCTTCGCCCTCTATTTAACGTTAAAAAGTTTCCGTTCGTCGCCGCCGAATTTTTCTGTTGGTTCAAATCAGTTTTCTCTTTTTGTTAAAATAAATTCTATCCCGGTGTCAATTTAATATAACAACTGATTTTATTTTTTCAACCCTTATAGCACTTGGGCTTATTTTCTTCCCCAGTAGGAAAAGTAAAGACACTGCATCAATCGAATAAAGTTACTTTTCGTTTATAACGCCTCATTTCTAGCGAAAGAAATTAATCATGTTTGTTCTAGGATTGTCGTCTAAAGCAGAGGTTCCCAATCTTTTTACAACTGCAACGCCTTTTACAGGCTTTAATTTTTTCACGATGTCCTTATTTGAAAAAAAAACTGTGCTTGCTCTAACATGCATAAGGATTACTTTATTTCTTAATAAAGAAAATTCCAAAAATTATCTTTAGATTTATTTTTCTTTCTTAGTTTTTTTATTAGAGCATATAAGATTACATTGTAAAATCAATAATAAGGATAAGCTTGATTTTCTAAGGATAACTTTACCAATAGAGACTGGTCGAAAGATAAATAAATAAAAGAGTAAGGAAACGAAGAAGCGGGTTTCAAGATGAAAGAATATACACTCATTACGTTGCGTGCAGGAGACCTGTACGTACCGTCTTGCATCACATACTTTGGGAACCCCAGGTCTATGGTCTACAATTAACAACGAAGCTCTTTTTCTGTTGCTATGTTTTCCAACCCAAAATGTCTATAGCGGGAATTGTATGTGTATTTGGATGCATTTATGTAGAATTTTTTAACGAATTCATTAAAAGAAGTAACAATACAATAATCTTAATTAATAGAAAAATACTTATAAGCGGTAATGTATAGTTTGAAAAAGGTCATTACCGCTTAGACTAAAATTTCTAAATAAATATAAAATTTTTTTTAATTTCTATAAAAATTAAATTTTCTATATATATATCAAATTCAAATCTAAATAACAATAATAAAATTTTAATTTACAGTCGCATAAATGTTTGTTTATGTCTAAAAAAATTAAAAAACTATAAAATGAGCATATAAAAAAAATATTTATATATAGGAAGGATTAATAAGTTACTAGTTTTATTAAGTGTAAATGAACTTTTAGTCAAATAGAAAAAGCCTTAAGCAACATTTAGCTAAAACAAAAAGACCAACCAATTAAACTAAAATATCTTAAGACGCATTTTAGTCTTTCAATATTCCTTTTATTAATAAAAATAAAACAAAAACAAAACAATTTCAATTAGATAAAAAGCAAGAAAAAACATAAATAAAATTTGTTATTAAATTTTCATATTTACTGATATATTCCTTCTTTTTTTAACCATTTAAATCCTAAGAATAATCAAAGTTTGAGAACTCTTTCATGTATTTTTTTGTCTTTTTGTTTCCATTTCAGACAACAGACAAATAAGGAAAATAAAAAACAAAATAAAACTACTATGTATAAAGGAAGACTAATCTTTAATCACCTTAAAAATAAATTGACAACTCCCAAAAAGAAAAAAAGGTTATGTATAAAGATGATTCCAGTAAGTTAAAATTTTGATGGTTACTTATTTTTACCATGTATTTGGGGGTTATATTTGGTGACCACAGTAGTATATCGTTATATGAAAAGAAAATGTTTTATGGTCACTATGGCTGTATATATATATTAAATTTGTTCTTTGTGCGAATGATTTTTAACTTAAATCAATTCTACCAGAGATGATGTTTAAAAGCGTTCATTGACCGAAATTGGTATTTCCGTAAGACTGGTTTGAGGGTGGTCGTTTTAATATATTTATTTTAACTAAAATTTTTAGAGCTATATGTACTAGGATTTTATATAAATTTTTGTTTTTTTTTAAAAAAAATTATAAAGTTCCTTGATTTCAAATTGTTAGAAAACACAAAAATAACCAAATGTACACTCCTAATCATTAGGATAGGTTCACAGAATTTTTAAATGTCACAAGTAATCTAAGGGCATTTTATCTGTTACAAGGCTTTTAGAATAATGAGGATGTAATTAATAAATATCAATATACTTCATCTTTATCCTTTTAATGAGTCTTAATAACATGATCCCAGGAATAACAGGAAGAAGATTTTAGCTATTAAGAAGTCGATTATTCAACATCTTTGTTCTAGTTTTTAAATAATTGCTTAATTTCAACATAAATTCAAAAATAAATTTAGATATGGTAGAGGAAAAAATTTGAAGGACGATGAAAAATATCATATATGGAATCTAAAAGAAAAAAGTTATTCAAACCATAAAATATCACAGAAGATTAAAGGAAATTTAAATGTATAGTAAATAATTATATGAGAAATCCAGAAAACTATAGAAAAAACCAAAAAGGAAAACTGCAGTCATGCGCAGTTCACAATAGGTAGAAGCAAGAACTATTAAGAAAAACTTAATATTCGTCTTTATCGCCGGCACCAATTAAATAAAGTCTTGAATTTTGTAGAGATGTTATGAGATGACAATCGGAATGGAACTTCATTATTTTTACAGATAAAAAGAAGTTTAATTTAGGCGGCCCTGATGATTTCAGTTATTATTTCAATGAATTAAGGAAAGAAGAACGTTTTTTATAAGTTTGGTTAGGTATAATGGTTTGGGGTGCAATATCTAACTACGGAACTATAGATTTGATCCATATGAAAAGGTAAACATGATAGCCTAGCATATAGGTATATTGTTGAAAATGCAAAGCCTTAAAAATATTTGGGAATTAGCCATGGATATTTCAACAGGAAAATGTGCCTTT
Source organism: Acrocera orbiculus (assembly GCA_947359355.1). Lineage (NCBI taxonomy): Eukaryota > Metazoa > Arthropoda > Insecta > Diptera > Acroceridae > Acrocera > Acrocera orbiculus. The sequence continues at coordinate 7,840,345 of OX375758.1, forward strand.
TCATAACTCTAATGTAGTGAAAACGTGGTTTCGTAAGCATTCATTAAGGTATTCATTATAGCCTTTACACTGAGCATTCTTAAAGGTCTCACAAAATGAGCACTTGTTTTGAATAAAACACAATATTAAATTGTTAACGAAGGCTCCTATGAAGAAAAAGCATTTAGTGCCTCTAAGAGCGTTCGAATAGTCCTTTCTAAGCACTTTTTTCCCCGCTAGGAAAATTAGTACGTGGTGAATTATTAATAAATACTTAAAACGCCATACAGACGGTTTTTTACTTCGGACAAATTGCAAAATTTTCATACAAAACTTCTTTTGATTTTTTTTTGTACATTTTGTTCAAGAATTTGGCCAAAAACTTTTAAATAGAGAAAGAATTACGAAGAATGTATACAAAATTTTTCCGGTACGTATATTAATACCCAAGATGCAGTTTAATTCCTATAAATTTTGTTTTCCTAGTAAAACATAGCGATCTCAAATACATATTTAAGATGCGAATCATTTTCATATTGTAGCTAGCTCCACTTTATACTGCTACTCTGAATATTGTTCTTTTCATGGCAATAACCTCACAATTCCTGCCAATAATTTAACGATGGACAAGATTTAAGAGTTGTAAATTATTGTCTATATGTGCAATTTAATTTTTTTTTCAGTTTTAGAATGTAATTTTGATTAAAAAGAATAAATTAATAAATAATAAAAGCAAAAAATTAAAATTAAAAAGAAAATAAATTAAACCTTTAAATGAGTGTAATAAGCTCATGTGATCAAATGTTGTTAAATATTGTTAAATTTTACCAAATAAAAATTGTATTTTAATATTTCAGCGTCATAACTTATTGACCGGTGTATTAAATACAAGATTTTAAAAAAATTTTCGTTACAGCTGTTGCCATTTATTTAATTCATATTGGTTCACTAACATCTGCTATAAAGTCCTAACTTTTTGTTTTTTTGTATTTTTCTTAAGTTAAAATTTTTAGCTTTGCTTTTAAATATAACAACCAAACTGAGATAAATATCACGTCACGTTAAGTTAAATTAAATGGAGTTCACTATCAAAAAAAACGAAATAAAACCTTTCTCCATTTTGTTCTTCTTCTTTTTATACAATTTTCGATGAAATAAGATCTAAAGAAGAAGACAACCAGCTCGAACAGTGTTCACCTTGTATGTTAACCGGCTCACCAGACATATTTTCGATTTTATTTTACTATTTTCAACCTTTTATAATTTTTGTTGTTGTTTTTTTCTTGGTTATTATTTAATTTTTGCTCTTATCAGATTTGAATTTCTAGTTTTGATGATTCATTCTATCCTTTTGATGAAATTCCTCAAAAAATTTGTGGTTTACTTTTAATATTCCAACTAAAATAATATTAATTGTTTTTCTTTCTCTTTTTATAGTTCTTATTATCCTACAATATAATTTATACATTCAGCCATTTTAATATTATTTAAACAAACAAATTTTATGTTATATATTCGTATAATAGCTGTTTATAACTGTATTTGTATTGCATTAATGCAATTATAATATCAATGCTTGATAAATCTTATCAAAGTAGTCTCACAATACACAAGAAAAAATAACAACAATAATAAAAACAAAAAAAAAACAAAATTAAATAAAATAAAATAAAAATTTTTCAAATGAAAAGTTAATTAGCTGACCTTGCTGAAAATTAATCAGAGGCGCGCAAGCGTGAGCAATTCAAGGATGGACGTGTGCTTAATTTGAAGCTTTAATAATTTTTCGATTTGTTATCATTTAAGATTAAAAAAATATGAAATATAATAGATAAACAGAATAAATAAATAAATGTATTTTGTTAATATTTTTGGATAAGAAAATTAAAACCGTCCATAAAAAAAAAAGAATATTACAATATTTAAGAGGGGAGGTCCAGTCAGCATTTTTTTAAAAAAATGCATTTTCTTAAAGTATAATATCTTAAAAATATTCTCTGAAAATTTGAAGTGAATCTTACAAATTCTTTTCGTGTTATTCACTAATTAAAAAAGGCTCTCGGGCTCTACATATATTGAGTGTAAAACTTTTTAAATGCGTTTTTTTTTTATTTTAATTATAATTGAATTTTATTTTTTAGTTAAAAAGCTAAAATTTATATATAAGACGAGAAGACGAGAAAAAACTATGTTTTTTGAACCGGTGATCACTTGAAAACTGCTGGTTAGATTTCAATGAAATTTATACAGCTTTTGGAAAACATGAAAAACTCGTGCCTGATCGAAGGATTTTTTTTTGTTTTTTTTTTTAAATTTCGATTTTTTATAAACAATTAACTGCTGTTTTTTCCCGACAAAGCCTCCGTGAGGCACAAGATTATTTGATAATAAAAGTAATTTTTTCGGTCCGATTGATTTTAGATGACTTTTCCAGGATATGTGGTGATCACCGCAAGGGACTTCTGTTTGGAACTGGGTCAACACAAACAGTCATAACTTTTAAAATTATTAAATTTTTTTTTTCAAACTTTCTTGAAGTCAATTCGAAACATTATATAATGATGCCATATTTTAACTTTTATAAAATACAATAATTTACTGGGAAAAAAAAATTATTTAAAATGATCACTTTTCATGTCTCTGACTGGACCTCCCCCCTTAATTATTACTTAATATTTACAATAACAAAAATAGAATGTTTGCCGACCACAATTAGCAAAAACAGGTTCAAAATCTCTCGTGGTGGAAGCCCAACGGAAGATAATGCCCCTGCACACAAGTCCGACGTTGGGATGGCTGCAATCCATGATGCAGGATTCGAATTAATGAATCATCCACCTTATTCTCCAGACCTGACCCCGAGTGACTTTCATCTATTTCCAAACTTAAAAGAGAAAAAAAGAGTAGGAAAAAATTTGAGGACGGGACTAAAGTGATGGCTGCTGTTGAAGCCTTTCTTGAAGACCAAGATAAAGAATTCTGTAGAAAAAGGATTTTAGCTTTAGAGAAAAGGTGGATGAAATGTATGACTTGAAAGGTCAATACATATTGGTTTTGTTTCTTATTTAGAATTATATTTTGATCAACCCTCGTAATACTAAAAGAAATAAAATAGTGCGGATTTTGAAAAGACGCATTTCAAATAAGAATTGTTCAAAAATTTAATAAAAATTTGTAGCATTAAATTTGTCATGATGTATAAAAATATCAATAAACAAAGCTTTTAAAAAATTTATAAAAAACATGTTAGTTAAATATTAGCATAATGACATTGACTAATTCAAAATATTAATTAAATGGATGTTAATCAACAAATAATACTTTAAACTCTGTACCGGTTCTTTATATAGAAATTTTCAAATATTCTAAAGGAATTGTAATTCCTCAGAACTATTACTTCCAAATTTGATCTAGGCCTTGATAATTTAATCTTGCAAAAATTCAGCACCACTCAGTTAAAAATTCAAAAAAACACCACTCGGTTTAAAAATTCAAAAAAACCGATGGTTTTTTTCCATACTTTCATTTTTCATCGCTTTAAGAAAATACTCCTAAAAGGATTTTTTAATATTTAAATAATTTTCAGAGTTACAGCTTATATTTTGTGACGCATTTAGTTCAGTCTTTAAAATTTTCAACGCGTTTTTCTCGAAACTAATTTTGTCGAAATGAGTCTCAGGTTTAAATAAATAGCAGCTACAGCTAAAATTTGACGGTTGTAGTCGGTATAGTAGCACCATAATTGCTTTGGTGTGTGTTAAGGTGGGCACCCACTTAGTGCGTATATCTCAGCGGGTAACTTTTTTGACGTCAAAATGACGTACAAATTAATTTCACGCTGAAGTATCCACATATGAGGGGAAACTTTAGCGTGAGTCTATGACGTCAAAAAAGTTACCCGCTAAGATATACGCACTAAGTGGGTGCCCACCTTTAGGTTTTAAGATGAATGTATTCTAGGAATGAATAGATTTACATTTATACTTTCTATATACCCTTAAATATCAGGTGATGAGAGATGAAAATTAACCACTTGGATTGTTAAACAAGCTCCATAAATTAATTATAATATTATTTTGGGTTTTCTTATACAGTCGACACTTTTTCAAGGTTTTTTTTTGTTGTTGGATTCAGATCAAAAGATTTAGATGACAATTTCATTCCTTGGATTTCATTCTTTTTAACCAAGTTAATTGTTTAATTATCGTGTGTTTTTTCTCTTGTAAAAAATACACATTTATCAAATTTCATTATTAAGTATTATCATACAATAATTCTTTTTGTTTAAATACTTGCATTGGTACAACAATTTGTTATTTTTTTATATACATAAAGAAAAGTTACTCCTTCTGAAGCATCCAAATTTAAGTGACAGTTTGGAGCTTATAAAGAAAAGTCTTCGTTTTCACAAGGAATCCACAGTGTTACACAGGATATGACCGATTTTTGAAAACCTTCTTAAAGGTATCTTAGGCCAATTTTCTTCAATTACCATTAAAATGTAATAAGCCAAGGGCAGATTACGCCACTGATATTAACTAAAACTTCAGTTTTAAAAGAAATTTATTTTATTCCAGGGAGTTTTTGAGGGATAATTTTTACCTCATTAGAGTAAATGTTAATGGATAAAAAAAAATTCATATTTTCATATTTAATATGTTGAGGACGGTGCAAATTTTTTCTATTTCGCTTCATCGAGCTAAAGTAAAAATCGTATTTTGATTTATCTGGCGGCGTGACAACTTGCATAAAATGTTGTTTAGCAAATCTTCAAAATTTTAAAAAGAAGTTCTCTAACTTTTAATAAAAAGATTATTTTTAACCACATAAAGTTTTTTTCATCTAACAAAACTACAGCCGATGTGAGCCATCGGTGGTAAACGCCATCCTCACTGTATTTAGGAATTCGGCAAAGGACTTCTAAAAGGAAAGTGTTAAGTATAGGTATAAGAAGTTACACCTTCTTTCTTGTTAAATTCAAATATTTAATAAGTATTTTTAGATTAATTGTCCCACACATATAAATAGGCCTAATATGAATGCAATCATTTTGTTTTTGTTTTTGTTTTTATTTACTTAATTAAAACACAACCTTTCAGACTCTTTGCAAATATTTGAATTAACTTTTTTAAAAGAGTTCATTACATCAAAAAATCAAACAAATCCAATCTTTCTGTGAACTTGGTTAAATATTTGCTGAATAAAAACAAAAAAAAAAATAAAACAAAACAAACCAAATCAATTGTTGTCTAACTAAGAGATAATTCAAAGAAAACTTCTTAAGTAACTTTTGAAACTCTGAAATTCAATATCAAATTTCAAGATTTTCTGTTTTTTAGTAGTGTCAAAAAAAAAAAAAACAACAACAACCAGAAACATGTAAATTTAAAAATATGATTTCTATTGAATCTAATAAAACTGAAATTGAAAAAATACTTTCCCTTAAGGATTCTTCTTACTCTAGGGACAGTTTTTAACTCACTTTAAAGGATTGTATAGTAAAAATTTGAGCACCTGCCTACAGCTACAACTGTATCTTGTATATACATATATATATCTATACAACTAATGCAAATGTCATTGTTACATCTATAAAAGTGTGCTACTCCCTTTATATACAACAAAAAAAACAATATACGGAAGCAATAAGATGAATGAAATTATATTGCAAGAGGGTCCTTTTTATACACAAGCTTCACATTTTTATAGATAAAGAGAGAGACGCACAAAATATTCACAATATGTGAATATAATTTTACCTTAAAAAATTTTGAGGAGAATTTTTGTTAAAAAAAATAACCAAACAGGGGAAGCTATACTTTTGTAGTATTTTTTTATTTATATATTTGTGTGTATTATTATCGTTAGGATCTTTCAGGTTTTATAAACTGGTAAGGGTCAGGAATTAAACAAGTCATTTTTAGTAGAGAGAATTTTCTGACATTGTTATGAAATTTTTATTTATGTGTGAAATATTATTTGTTAGTATTTAATGTATTTAATAATTCAACTTGTTGATAGGATTTATAGTGCATAGAAATTTCTCTTTTTGCTTATCTTTTTATTTTATCTATCCTGTTACCTATATTCTTACCTATATTCTTATAAGTAATAGAATATATCCGTAATGGGTAAATATTATTTATTGGTTTTAGAAAATATTTAGATTTTTTTTCGATTTTTTATTTTTTATGCCCATTTTTAAATGTTGTAACGATTTATGATACTGGTTTAGATACAAATAACTTAAATTCAAGCCGTTTATTGCAGACATTATTAACGTTTTTTTTTCTTTTCTTGGATCACATACATATAAATTGTTTTTATACACAGCCCGCACGCAGAATTTGTAATAAGGAGAAATGCTTTTTATGAATTTGTTTACTTAAATTATTTTTAATATTTTGCGGCTAAAAAAATACCTAAAATACATTTCTAATCAAAAACTTTAAATGACATTTTTGGAATTATGAACTATTTTCTACAATTGCGTTGATTTCTTGCTTTGGAAATCCAGTCCAGATGAGAATCAATAAGCCTGTTTCTATAGATATTCTTAGCATACCTGGCAATTAATGGATGCCCCTCCAAAAACAAAGTTTTTTTTTTTGGAAGTGGTTGACTTACTACTAACTGACTTACTAATAACAGCATTACTCTTTATTTGACTCGTAACTCGTCATTTTTAGAGCACGAGAAAAAAAAATACAGCTAACGATAAATTATACAAGCAACTATATGTCATTTTAAAGAGCCCTGACATAGCAAAATAATGATACAAGACACATGAGTGACAACTAACTCTCATTCATTCATTCTCATTCTCTGACAAAAATTAAGAAATAAGAAAAATTTGCATACTCCATCTTTTCGCTCTTATCTTTTAAATTAGCTTCTAGGTGTATATAATTTTTTTATTTAACTGGATTCGTCAAACAAATCTAGGTGCCAGGAGTTTATACAATTCTTTTGATAGTAATGACAAATAATGTGACATGATCTTACAGTTTTCTATAGAAATATTAATACCATCCTTTTCTTTAATTTTTCTCATAGCTGTAAAATTATGCAGTATTTGTTAAAAATATATTAACACAATAAATATCCAATTTTTATTCAAATGCAAATATTTTATTAGCCATTTTGGAAATTATTTTATTTTCAGCCCGTAAATAAGTGTTTAAGTTGTGAATCCGTATCCATAATTACGCAAAGAAGGGTTAAAGTTAACAACTTTATTTCTTATCGTTGTTATATCAAATCTTTCCTGTGCTTAGCCAACGTACCGAGGCAGGTATATGAACGTCGCTATAACCATTAGATCAAAGTATTATAAAATCCTTGAAATCTTATCATATGTACCCAACATTTGAAGAACATTTACCGAAAATTGATTCAAATCCAATTTAAACAATAACACAAACATGTGAAGATATTTCAATTTTAAATTATGTATAGAATCAAGGAATTAAAGCAGACAACTTTAAATGATTGTTGAAAAAATATTTGGCATGAAATGGTTAACACAGAAAAATTAATTATCTTCATTAATCTTCATAGATATTAACCGAATTACAAATGTAGCCAATTTATTGAACGAGAAAGGATTTGACAGAAAGGAAATTTTAAATGAATCAGAGCTTGTAGAATTTGTAAATGAATATGACATAACTATAAAATGCCATCAGAAAAGCTTGATTTCAGAAAAAACAAGAACATCCATGGGCACCATGATATGGTTTATGCTGAAGCTCCTTATTTAAGAAAAATATATAAAAAGAAAATATTTTTAAGCGTCAAAGTCAACCAGGTTGCCTCAACTATTTCGTTTAGTGGCTCAGAGCTATTAAAGAAGAAAATCATTGAATTGGCAAAGCTTCTACTTCATCTTCTATGACAATAACAAAAATCTGTAGATAAAGATTCATCTTCAAGTTCTATTAAATATATAGATTTTGGCAGAAATTTCTCAACCTTTATTACAAAAAAAAAAAAAAAAGCAGACAGCCTCAAACAAAACCATACTAAAAAGACATCATTACGCCAAATTTGGTAACTGTATTAGATATAAGTATAAGACTATATATTTATTATTACTATTCAGACACTTGGATATAATGTTGACGATTTTCTAATAAGTAAGTCTTCTATTTATTTAATTCAATTTAGTGTGTGGCGCTTCTTCCGTAAGCAATTTAAGTCTCGAGCGCCTACAATTAAAAAGAAACCACAATTCCGGCTGTGGTTTCATTTAGAAATATGGAATAACTTATTGCTGGTGCCAAGGTTTTATGAAGATAACGAAAATAAGATGTAGATTTTGTTAGGATATTAGAAAGATACTTGGTAGCCTACCCTGTTTTTGTGACTGTAATGGGTTTACTGTCGAAAAAATTTGTTCACTTCTTTAGTTTTTAGTAGCCACCACCGAGGCAGTTTGAGATTTAGTGGGAATGACATAGGAGTTTTGTAATCGAATTTTTTCATTGCATACTCTTATAACATATAATATAATAAATTAAATTTATGCTAACTATAAAACAGCAAAAGAAAAAATTATTTTAGAAATTTTTGTAAAATATAAATATATATTTTTTTAATCAAATTATTCGCAATTTTTAAAATTATTAACCTGTTATCTAGCAGGTGGTTGCCTATTAATATACATATATATATATATAAATATATTTTCAGTTTACTTAATCATTTAATCTGTTTTTGATATTAAAGTATGTAATTTATATTGAAATTTGAAAATTTTTTAAAATTTCTTAAAAATTATTTATGCAAAAAATTGAAACATCTTGCAAGATAACTCAGTATTACTACATTCAAGTTATAAAAAACAAAAAAAAAACATTTATTAAATTTAAAAATAATTTAGCTGATAAGAATTAATAATTAATAATTTTGTTTATAATTCAAAGAAAAATTTAAAAAAAAGAGATATGTCTTTAAATAACTCCAATAAAATTTAGTTTTAAATTTAATTATTTCTAATTAATATCCCTAATGACAAATGCACAATTTAAAAAAACAAAAATGCCAAAACAAAAGTCAAAATTATAATAAAATAAGCATTTTACGCAGCCACACAAACTATACACAATAAAAATTAAATGCATTTCACAATACTTATGCATTCCAATCCAAATAAATCTTCAAATATTTAAATGAAATAATTTTCTTTATATCTGAAAGTATTCCTTTTAATATAAAATAAACTCACCTTAATTTAAAAAAGCACTATTGAAAAAATTTAAATAATAAAAAACTTTTATTTAATAAATTTAAAACAAAATAAAACTTTTAATAAACAAAACACTTTCTCAATAGCACAAATAAATAAAAAAATAGTTGTCAACACACTTTACTATTAAAAACACACGCACACACAAATATCTATAAATGCATTTTTTTGTGTATGCGATTGCATATAATAAAAATTGAACAGAGTTTAGAAAATATATTGAGGAGTTGAATGAAACGGGAAACACTGACGCGATGCAAAAATTATTATCATAATTTAAATAATTGTTAATGATTATAAATTGTTATAATAAAAATTATTTAATTTTAATTTATTATTTAATTATTTCAGCAAAAACATATATTGCCTTATTTTAAAATTATATTTAATAAAAAGAAAATTGACAATAGCAACAGGAATGCACAACTCCTTACTACACCGAAGATTGCTTGACACTAAACAGCGTATGAATTGTGCACACATATACATTGTAAAAAAGCAACATTTCTTTTTTTTTTTATACAAGAGGTAAGCGGAAAACAAGTCTTCTTCTTTTTTTGGGAAAATACTTAGCTAAATATATATAAAGAAATAGGATAACTTTAGGTAAAAATATTGTAATTCTTTGAAACTGCAGATTCAAATTTTTTTGAATTTTCTGCAGGAATCTATTGTATTAATTTTTTTTGACTTAACTTAAAATGAAAAAATTGCAACTAACTTGACATTTACTTGGTGCTTAGATTAGCGTCTTGGACAGCGGTTTTATAGGAGATTTTATAGATTTTATAGAATTTTGAAGTTAACACTCAGAAGTGTATTGACTGCAATAATTCCATTACAAATCTTTTAGAAAAGTATAATTTGTACCTTTCAACTAATATTATTGCATTTATAATGCATTATTAAATCAAAATTAAAATTCCGTATAGGCTTATGTCAAAATTATAATGCAAATGTCGGCAAATTTGTAAGTATATTAGTTTGTTTTGCTTTAAAAGTATATTTTGATTAATTATAATATAAATTAGTGATTTTTACAGTGATTTCTATATCTTGATAGTAATTGAGTGTCAGATAAAGCGTAGACATTCCGATCATATGTTTTAATATGCCGGAATGCTGTTCACGCTTTCTCTGCCAAGAATCGGTTTTTTTAAGGAGATGTACAACCTTGTACACAGCGTCAGTCAAGAAAGAATATTATGGCCCAAACACAATGCGCGCGGTTTGCGGTAGTGGCACGGTGACAGCTGTCACAGCTATAGGTATATATATAATTAATATAGCTGAGTTTCGGAATTCTGAATGAAAACGCTGAATTAATATTTTACACATTTGACAAATTAAATTTTTATTTGGTTCATAGTTAAATTAACTATGAACTATAAAATTATGCACCGTTAAGCTAAAGTTAAGTTTGAAATTCAAAAAAAACGGCGTGCATTGTGTTTGGGCCATTAGAATGGGTTTACACAGACCAACTCACAGCGACTCTGTTTGTTTTGTATGAAAATAACCGGCTTCGCTGTGAGTTTTCACCTGTGAGCTATCTTACATGGTAGGCACACAGCGCTCTTATACAATATTATTTTATTTCAATAAAGTGTAACTTATTCAATAGTGTTGCATTTTGTAAATTATACAATATTTAACTCAAATGAAATGTCAAACCTCATATAAATAAGCTACGTTTGTGTATAATAAGTAAAATTTTGTATAAGAATGAAAATATTACGTTTGGGAATCTATGGCAAAAGTAGACTGTGAAACGCTTTGAAGTTTTTTTCCGCACTTAAGTATTAAACCCGCTTAAAAAATTTTGAGCTTAAGCCCGCACTGTGAAACCGGACGTTAGATAAATATTCAGCATTTAATGAAAATGTAAAATTTTTTATATAAACAATTAATTATTTAATCAAAATCTACTGAACCGATCCTTTTAAAATTTCACACACTCTTTCTTTACATAAATTACAAGGCAACGCTGTCTAGTTTTTCTTTTTTAATTTTAACTTATTTTAAAACAACAAAATTTCTGATGTTTTTGATGAAAAATCAGTATTTTGACTTCCAAGCCTTGTAAAAAATCGAAAGATCAATAAAAAACAAAAAAATTAACAGCGTTACCTGAGGAAACTTATCAACTAATCAAATCAATTTGGTTTTTTGATTTCAGTTGACCCAGTAATGAGTTATGATATTCACCGCGAATCAACTTTTTTTTAAGACGTCTATGGAGATTCGCTGTCATCGGCTCATTTAACATTTATTAATGAAACTTTCACAGAATATTCTTTAAATATTGTATAATTATAGAAATAAATAAATATTAATTGTATCCTTAGAAAAAATTGTAGAAAATAAGCTTTTTTTCGGCCGAATTAACCCTACTACCCCCTTAATTTAATAAAGTTTCTGCAAGCATTAAATTTAAGTAATTAAAAATATAAATTCATGCAATTTATTTAAGTTTTTGTTTTAGTTTTAATTACTAACAAGTTATAACAAAGAAAAATAAGATAACCAGCGTGAAAATATATTGCAAAAATTATTGTATGTTAGCAATTTTTAAAGAAATTTGATTTTGAGTAGTTGCAGTTATTAAAAATTATTTCGCTTGGAATACTTTCAAAAGCTGAAGTTTTGTTTCTCATTATTAATAAAATAGTTTCATTTTAAGTTTGAACGTGGTTCAACATCATCCATAAATAATAATAAATTTTCTCTTCATCAAAAAGAAGAACTTCTAAGGAAAAGATAAAAAATTACAAAATTGTTTTCACGGGTGAAAAAATGTAGTTGCAAAGAATAATTGCAAATTATTTTATGAGAAATAAAAAAGTATTTTTATATTATTTTCACCAATCGAATAATAACCATAATGGGAATTTTGCAAAAATGGATTTTTTCTTCCAATTACGTAGATTTCGATTGGATCCTGTATACAATTTCAATATAACAAGAAAGTTTTATATCTTAACCTCAGTTGTCATCATTTTTGCTACTGTTTTTTTTTACTATTTTACACTTGGATAATAAATTAACACAGTTGATCTCAATTTAATAGATTTTTATTAATTACAACACTCTTTTGAATAACATATAAAATCTTCGAACTTCAAAACCGGTTATAAAGTGAATTACTAAAAATATTTAACAAATAGGAAAATAGTAGTAAGAAAACTTAATTTATATCGAAAATATCATTCGGATTGAACTTTTAATTCTGCTAAATGTGAGTTAAATATTGTCTAATCGAATGAATTTTACAGCTCTAATGGAATAATTAAGAACAAAAAATTAATTATAAATCAAATATTAGAAAATTTTATATCTGAAGTGCTGACAGTTAAAATAAAAAAAATTGTTTTAATTTCGTCTTCGCCTCAAACAAGTATTTTATTTGTGTTAAACTTTAACACAGTGCATATTCATCTGTAACTCCATCTGAATCTTCATCTGAATCTTCATCTGTATCTTCATCTATATCTTCATCTGTAACTTCATCTATATCTTCATCTGGATCTTCATCTTTAAAAGCTAGCCTAAATAATAAGATAGTTATTAAATGTTTTGAAGTAATTAGTCCTTAAATAACAAGTAAATCAAAGATGGTAATAAATATAATACGTTTTACTGACAAACATTATTTGAAGTTTTCACATTGACATTTGGAGAGAGTGATGAGAAGCAAAGGTTGAAGTGTTTAGGAGGATTTTGAATTCATTAAATTTAGCTGCCTCCGTTAGACTTACTGTTTTATTTTTAGAACAAACAAACATAACGATTTGTATGTTTAATTTACTTTTAATGGATTTAAATAAGAAAATCCTCAGCCTTTTAGATGTGAACCTAAGCTTCAATAAAATGGTTTCTAAAAAGTGATATATTTGAGGGGACTGTGTAGAATTCCAAAATAAAAAATCAAATGAGCGATTTAAAAACGATCCAAGATTATCCAAGCGAATTCATAAAATCAAAATTAATGAAAGATTTGTATACACTTCGCGAGATCTTGGCATTTTAACTCGAAAAAGCATTTTTCCTGTTTGCAAATAAATTCAGCCCAATCCTCACCTGCATAAAATAATTTATAAAGAAAAAGCTGAGTATATTCAACCTGACGACAAAAAAGAAAGTAAATGCAGGTTTATAGAAGTGGTGTGCTTCAGCAATTTTTAAGTGTTGCTATAAATACAACGTTCGTGCATGCATTATGTATGCTCAAAGGTACTTTTACAAATTAATTTTATTTTCACCAATCGAATAATAACCATAACTGGAATTTACCAAAAATGGATTTCTTCTTACAATAAAAATGAACCGATTTATAATAAATAAATCTACAAAATTCTCTTAAACAAAAACTCTTCCATAAACAAAATAAAAAACATTATTATTATAATTTATATTATGAAAATAAGAAATACCTTAATTCTGTTGGTAAACATGAAGTATCCAATCCGTTTTCAACAATTGTGATTTTTGCTAGTGTTTCAAGCGAAGGATTAAAATCCAAGACATGGATCGTATTGTTATAATAACGTTTAGAATATACATATTCTTCATCTTCATCTTCAGAATCTAGGCTAAAATATAACGTAATTATTAAATTTTTTGAAGTAATTAATCCTTAAATAACAAGTAAATTAATGATGGTAATAAATCTAAAACGTTTTACTGACAAAATTAGTCGAAGGTTTACATTGACATTTGGAGAGAGTGATGAGAAGTAATGATTGAAGTGTTTAGAAGGATTTTTAATTCAGTAAATTTAGCTGCATCCGACAACATTAAATATTGGTGCAAAATCAGCCTTAGATTATACAGTATGCATGTCTATTGTAGTACTTTTTAATTCGATTGTACACTTAGTCTGAGCATCACATTACGCCTTTACATGAAATGTTTGGTTCATTCAAAGGTATCTTGTAAAATTGAGTTATATCCATATATTTTGGGAAATTTAATGCAATATAACCCTTAAATTAATTTTTTTTACCTTTGTCCAAGTAAAAACATTTTATCACCAACAACTACACATGCTTGCTCATCTCTTTCTTCTGGTGATCTTCCACGTGGATGAATCAAATTCCAATGATTTCGTTTTGTATCAAGATAATATAAATCATTCAAATTTCTATAATTAGGACCAGTACAACTTCCAAAAACATATATTATGTTATTGTGTACAACTGAAAAAACAATAAGAGAAACTTTTCATAAAACTATTTAACATTTAAAAAATTACAGAAACATACATAAGGAACGATCGTTTGGTCCAACAGGTATATTACCAGTTATTTCTGGACAATGCCATTGATTTGATTCTAAATCTAGATACATTGTATCAGTAGAAAATGTGTGCTTAATATTATCATATCCTCCATGTATGTACATGCGATTATCAACTACAGCTGTTAGATAAAGTTGTCTAGGTGGTATTTCACCAGTAGTAATTATATTACTCCAATTCATTGTTTTTAAATCCAGGCAATGTACATCACGCAACAATTGATTTGTATTTACATCAAAACCACCTAATATATACATTTTACATTCAGCATTTGAAATACATGCTGAATGATAATATCGAGCACTCGGTATTATTCCAGTTACTTGTGGTCTTGACCAACTTAATGTTTTAGTATCGAAACAATACAATGTATTACCTACTCCGCTAAGACCCCATGATCCACCCCATAAATAAACTTTTTCATCATAGGCCACAACGGTATGACCAAATCTTTCTTCTGGTTCTAATCCTGCACCGTACACACTATGAGCAAGTAAAAATGACCATTCTAATGTATTTGTATTGATATATGGTACATTACCACAAAATTTACAACTAAATGAATATATTAAATCGCCAACAGCAACAGATGGGTTGGTATATGTAAGATCGGAGTAAGATTTTTCAAACGTTGTCCAATACATTTTTTATTTAATAATATATTCAATTTTTTTTTAAATACTTTTTTTTGACTTTCAATTTGAAGGTTAAAGTTAATGTCCGCCAAAATGGCTTGAAAATTTCATTTGAAGGAACGAACTAAAAGATAATAATAATTATAATTATTTAATACATTTTTCTTTTCATAAAACTTTTGAACAATAATTGAAATAATTTTAAGTTTATTATAAATACCTCAGTTTATTTGTGATTTTATGAAAAAAGATGAATCACTCAGCACTGTTTTCCCTCCCTCAATTTTATCATACAAATTTTGTACACTTTAGAATTTAAATTCAAAAAACTACAAGAGAATTTAATGAAAACTAAATTTACTTGTGATGAAAAAGCATTTAATTAACCAAGAACTTTGAATTTATATTGCGCTCTCACGAAATGCTTAGCGGTTAAGAAACGTGATTACTAGCACTTGACAGCCAGTTAAATAAGTACTGCCAGCTGTATTTTTTGACTGTAGTAAATCTATAATATAAAAATAAGTCGCTAAATGTGTTGGTAAGCGTAAAACTCGAGAACCGCTGAACCGATTCCACCAATTTTTTTTTTATAAATTGGGAATATCCCCGGGAAGGTTTTTAACTATTTTTTACACCCCTAAGTGGTAAGGGTGGTACACTCCAAATTTTTACCCCCACCCTTTTATTTTCTGGACAAATTTTTTTTTTTTTATTTTTATATTATGTAGCATTAAAAAATACATACAACCATAAATTTTCACCCTTCTAACATTAACCCCTATTTTTTAATAGTGAAATATATATTGGATTTTGTGTTACAGTTTTTGTTACCATACTCTTCCGAAACGGCCTGACCGATCTTGGGGAAATTTTATATGTATATTCAGTAGGTTTGAAAATAGTTTTTTATCTTTTTTGTACACCCTTAAGTGATAAGGGTGGTCCACCCCAAATTTTTTTTTTATTTTTTGGACAAAATTTTATTTTTATGAGCAGCTAAACCGATTCCGCTAATTTTTTAAGTCAATTTGAACTTTAATACCATACCATAAAGTTTAAGTGTTAATGGAGGGGGAAGGCAAAACAATGGTTTGTTTGGATTCAACCATCTAGAAGGCTATTATTAATTTCCAAACTTCAAAACTTCAAAACTTCAATTGTTTTTATATAAATAAAAAATAAGTTTTATTATAACTTTTATTTAATTTAATTCTTCTTAAACTTATCTATATCACCGATCTTATCAAAAACTTACAAAGCACACATCAATGTTCAATCTTGCCATTCAGTAAAGTCTATCAAGTACATATGTAAATATGTAACCAAAGGAAGTGATATGGCTGCGATTGGATTTGGCGCAGAGAATACAAATGATGAAGTAACCCAATACCAAATGGGCCGCTATGTTAGCATTCTGGCGAATTTTTTCTTTTCTAATTCATGAAAAACACCCCACAGTTGTTCACTTAGCCGTGCATTTAGAAAATGGACAGAGAGTGTATTTCACCGCTCAGAATGCAGTACAGAGAGCTCACCAGCCACCATCTACTACCTTAACCAGTTTTTTTGAGACGTGCCAAAATGATCATTTCGCACAAACACTGCTATATTCTGAAATGCTAAAATATTTTACTTGGAATCAATCAACAAAGAAATTTATGCGAAGAAAACAAGGAAAACCAGTTCCAGGTTACCTAGGTGTATATTCAACCGATGCAATAGGTCGAATTTATTCCATTCATCCAAGCAACGATGAATGCTTTTATTTACGGCTGCTATTAATCAATGTGCGTGGCCCAACATCATTCCAACATATACGAACAGTTGATGGTGCACTGTGTGGATCTTACAGAGTAGCCTGTCATCGTTTGCAACTGTTAGAAAGCGATGCACATTGGGATCAAACTCTCAATGATGCTGTGATTTCATCACAAGCTCATCAAATACGAACATTGTTTTCCATTATCATATGTACATGCTTTCGATCAAAACCAATTGAATTGTGGATAAAATACAAAGATAATATGTGTGATGATATTTTATTTAATAAACGCAATAGAACAGGGAATCTGCATTTACAAATAAGTGAAGAAATTTACAATCAGGCATTGATTTCTATTGAGGATATGTGCTTGATGATATCAAACAAGTTATTATGTCAATTGGGGATGCCCGCGCCCAATCGCCCAATGTACGATGTTTTTCATCAAGAGCTACAAAGTGAAAAATCGTATGATCTCAATACTTTGAAAAAATCGATTCAAATAAATCTTCCACTATTGAACGAAGAACAAAAGTATGTATTTGATACTCTTATGAAAGTAATAAATGGTGAAACTGGAGGGGTTTACTTCTTGGACGCTCCTGGTGGTACAGGAAAAACTTTTTTGATTAATTTAATATTGGCAACAATTCGCTCAAAAAATGAAATTACTCTAGCTCTTGCTTCTTCAGGCATTGCAGCAACTTTGCTTGAAGGCGGTCAAACAGCCCATTCAGCTCTAAAATTGCCATTGAATATGCATGGCAACGAAACTCCAACCTGCAACATTTCCAAGAATTCGGTAATGGCAAAGGTTTTGCAGCAATGCAAACTAATAGTGTGGGATGAATGCACGATGGCGCATAAAAAAACTCTTGAGGCTTTAGATAGAACCTTAAAAGATCTACGGAACAACCAAAACCAATTTGGTGGTGCATTGATTTTATTATCAGGAGATTTTCGCCAAACATTGCCAGTGGTTTCACGTTCAACGCAAGCTGATCAATTGAATGCATGTTTAAAATATTATTTATTAATTTTGGAATTATAGATGTAGGTAAAGCTGACAGAGCCATTTTAGAGGGCACACTTTAAAGTATGTGGATAATTAAGTGCTAATTAAATGCTCCGGTTAAATACAATTTTTTATTTAATAAACCTAACAGTTTTCTCGCAATAAGAGAAAAACCCTTTTGAACTGCGCGAAAGCTTAAAATGATAAAATTTCAAAAGAAAATCTCGAGGGGGATAATTCTTGAAAAAGAAGCACTTTTATCAATTTTCTTAGTGATGTGGTTAAAATAAATACTTTAAAATATTTTGCAAGCTATTAAATAACTTTTCAACAACATTGTGTAAAATTTTTCTATAAAAATATTTAGAAATAAGCCAATGGGAGAGCATTTCCCTAGTTGTCTTTCAGGCTGTGTCTAGTGTAGATTAGCGATTTGGAAAGCGATCTAAGGCGCGATTACATTCGGAAGTATATTCAACGCAATAATTACATTACAAGTCTTTTCAAAAAATACAATTTGTACCTTCAAACTAATTTTATTGCATTATTATTTACGGTAAGTCAATTCAATATAATAAAACTAGTTAATTAGTATAAGTTATAATATTTTCAATCTAAATGTCAAATAATTATTGCAGTCGATAAACTTCTGAATGTAGCCGTGCCTCAGATCGCTGTCGAAATCGCTAATTTAGACACCAAGCCAAAAAGATCAATCCAAAGGTGCAAACACAACGAACGAAGTTGCTTAACGAAGCGCAGTTTCATACAGAAATCCGAAATTCCGCTGACAGTAAAGCAGAACTCTGAATAAAACCACGTGCCGCGTGTTTTTTTAGCAAAAAAAAAAAATATTTTCATTTAAATTGGTTCTTGTCCGTGTAATAACATTAACTTACCATCTGACCAGCATTTTATACTTTAAAAAGTTTGACTTTACTGATTTTAACAATGAATAAATAAAAACTAACAAGGAAACAATAAAATACTTAAATATAAAATTTTTATTTTAAACTAAATAACTTTTAGATATCTGATAATTTTGTTTTGTTGGTTTAAATGTTGTATTATGTCGATTTTTACACAAATCCGGTGGTTGTATATAAAATTCTTTAATTTCACCTGGATATCTTTCAGCTGGAATAATTGATGATGTTACATCTGGTTCATAAACATTTTCAACTAATGAAATTTCTGATTTTTGTCTTGGTCTTAATTCAATACAATTATCTTTACGTTTTTGTTTTTCTGATATTTTAGTACAGTTTAAAATAATACTTAAAAGTACACAAAATTCAATAATAGCAACTATAAAACTTCCACTTAAAAATATTACATATTGTTCTCGATACCAATTATCTAATTTTCCAATACATGGTTCAGTATGACGTGAATTTTCATATTCATATTTAACTAATGCTTGACATTGTGATAAATTCATTGGTTTTGGATCTAAATATGAAAATTTTTGATATTTATTATATAATTTACAACAAGTTAATGGTACTGTCCATTCACGTTGTCCATATAATTGTAGACGCCATAATGATGTATCATAATTAATATCACTATTAATACCACAACATTCAAAATTTTGTTGAAGTAAATCAATTGCAATTGTAAATTGTTCATAACCAGGTACTCCATAATTTCCTTGTAATGTTTTAACCATTTTTGTTTCATTTAAATTTAAGCCTAAACATTGTGGCCATAATATAATAGCTAGACATATTGCTGATTCAATAAGTAAAAGCATAACAATAGCTAAAAAATAAATACTCAAAAAGCAATAAGTGCTTAAACATGATGCCCAAAATCCAAGTACTGATGCTAAAATACTTATTGTACCAGATACAGCCAATATTAAGGCTATATAAAAAAATAATGGATGTGGTAAATCAGCTAATTTTTCACTTGTTGCAGCTAATAGCCGGGATAATATTATACGTTGAGTATCAGTAAAAAGATAGAATCCAGTGAATAACAAAATAATTCCACAAACCTGTAAAAAAGAAAGAAAAAATAAGATAATTAGTGTTATTAAAATTCTAGATTCAGTAGCACTGAAGAAAAATTTAATTAACAAGCAATCCACAGACTCAAGTACGTATATAAGAAGGGGGGGGGGGGGGGGGGGGGTTCTAGGGGTTAAAAACCCTCCTATTGTAGAAAAAGCTGTACATTTTAGTTAGAAATTTACAATGGTTCAAATATTGCGAGTGTGTGCATCTCGAAAAAATTTAAACCTACACTCGTAAAACGCAACGGTAAAACAAAATCCCTTGCACAGACTCCTAACTTGAATAACTCTAGTTTGCTAAATTTACAAAATTGAATAAAATCTAACTGCAGGAATCTCAGATTTTAAAAGAATTAAATATCAATTCAGTTATTATTTTATTAAAAACTTAAATTAATAATAAATAAAAGAAATTTAATTGGTTTTCTAGTTTATTCTTTTAAGGACATTATTCTGCTAATAATGTGATATCTATTATAGTGTTTCTTACATAATTAGCACAAACATTTAGGTCTGATTGTGAGATTGTCGTGTGTTTTTTAACTACAGATTTTGTGATGGAAGTCGTGGACAGTTGCTAGGTTTATTTGCAGGAATTGCGTTTTCAAGTTTACTCCATTCCACCTTTTGTCGATCAATACATCTGTACAGTAAAAAATTGATCCAGATATCTACTCCTTTTTTTTTCATTTTTTAACGACAATTGTTCAATTTGAGGTCGTTGGTAAGAGCATTTTTAATCTAAGTTGCGGTAATAAAAAAACGTGTTTTAGCTACCTCTAATGGAAGTCGAGAGGGCGAATATTTTGATAAACCCAAGAAGGCTTTTAAGTAGGTCACCTTAATCTTTTTTATTACTGTCAAGGTCTAAATGCTCAGTTTATTTTTGGTATCCGGGATGGTTTTATGTTTGCAGAGCAGCAAATACAGAAATATTCATTATGTAGTGAATAGCTCCGATCGATGTTGAAGTTTCCATCTTGAATAATCATATCCTAAAGTTTTTTGCTGTAATTTGCAGCGGGATTCCCAGATATTTAAATAGTTAACTATTTTTATCGGTTTGCCTTTGTGTTTTAGTGAGTGCTAATGTTTTTCAAATCTATTCCTCTATGTAAGTTTGGATGCTTTATATCACCTCTGCCTTTGTAAATAATTTTAATTTCAGAATGGCTTCCATCCTTCTGGTGTACTTCCAATTTCAATTTCAATTTCATTTGTTTATTATTGCTGTCTACTTATCAAGCAAGACTTCTTGTGATTGTTTAAGCTTTTTAAATTTAAGTTTATCTTCAAAATATTATCAAAGTTAGGCTAAAGGCTAAAAACTTAGGCTTAGGCTAAAAACGAAAGGTAATAAATTCAATAAATTGAAAGCCGGCAAAATATTCAAAGTATGGTCCCCCAAATAATTTTCATTTTTCTTCGGAGACCCGCCCCCTAAATTCATAGAAAATAGTTAAAGAGTTTTTCAGCTTTCAACCAAATAATAATTTATTTTCTACATACAACTAAAGATTCAAACACAGTGCACGCGGTTGTGGAGCGGAAGCTGTGACGGCTGCTATTAATTACAACTGAAGGATGTTACCATAATAATTATTTTCACATTTTTATCATACGTTTTAATAAAATGTATCAGCTTAACTAATACTGTGTTTTCTATACTCCTATCTAGAAAGACTATAAGAAAGCAATACCTCGCACTTGAAAATTGTGAGCTCCAATTTTCTTTGGCACTTTCAAGTAACATTTTTCAAATTCCTCTTATCTAAAGATTTATTAATGTCACATGCATGAAATTAAATTAAATTAAATTTATTTTGGTATCTAAAACTATTTATCAAAACTTTTTTCTTTATTCATATTAAAACATACAAAGATTAAAAATCATAAAATAGTAGATGCCCTACTAAAAAAAAATGACAGTCTTCCGGATCGTTGATTTCTATCTAAAGCTTAGAAAATATTCACAACTAAAGGCACCAAAAAAAAAAAAAACACCCAAAATATAAAATTAAAGAGTTAACTGCATAATTTTTCTGTGCATCTTATCAGAGATAAATTTTATGTTCTACACTGATGCCTCTCTATATTTGTTACTTTCACTGTGAAAACTAGAGCAAATATGTTTAAAAGTTTTTACTTGGAGTAAGTTTGATTTTTATTTTATCAAATAAAAAAATGAATTTTCTGCTTTGTGTCTATGGACAATTGTTTTACGAAATCCATCACAGGCGTCCAAACTTAGTATAGGGCAAATCTGACTAATTGTAAGTTTAATACAGAAATATAACTCCAAGTCGAATCCGTTGATGGTTTAAGCGCAAAATTCTAAGTTACTTAAATCAATAAAAAAATTGACAGCACATTTACGATAATATTTCTAGTGAAATTATTTGAAATAGAAAATTTATTAAAAAAAACAATTATGAAAAAATGTCAAGTTAGGTCGATCCTTAGCATTTTAATTCTTTTAAATTTAAAATAAAAATGTAAAATCAATATAAAGAAATACATCAAGTTACCAAAAGTATTTGATAGACTATAATCCAAGCACTTTTCCTAAAATGCGAAACGAAATTTAATTTGTTCCTTTTAATTTAAATATCTGGTTTGAATAAAGGAAGATAGAGCATTAACAATCTTAAAAAGGCGAATAGGATGAAGTAGGATGCCAGAATTATTTACCATATTATGAAAGCCGAATTTAACACGCTCAATTATTCTGCATTATGATAGTATAAGTTCTCTTCTTATTTCGCTTTTTCGAAGGAGAAATAGTTTGCATTTTTTTAATAATCTGTCATATAAACAACTATTGACAATTAATAAAATTTTTATATCTCAAACCATCGAAATGAAGGAATTATATCTTATATGGCTTAATTTGACTTTCAGAGTACTAAAAAGTCAGTTTTTAATTCAATCGGCTTTTAAGTAGGCTGGATGTTTAAACCAAATGCAAAATATGTAAAGAAAAATATTCCCAAGAACATTACCCTTTGCCTTAAAAGAATTTATGGGAAGCGTGATGCTACTTCTGTGCTTAAAATATATTAGACACGTGATGATTTTTTCTGGCCAAAAATGAAACGCTCTTATCAGACACGTGATCCTTTTTACACCATATAATATATTTGTTTATGCGTTACATTAGAAAAGCTTATATTGAAAGTGGTATACACAATCATCGCTCGATTCATAAGGCAAGAGGTTAAAATTAAATTTTATTAAATGTTTTTTGTTGTCTTTTTGCTTATTCTTAAAAACAAAAAAAAACACGAAGCACTGTCTCTATGTATAAAATATATGGTAAATTAAGGATAAAATTCATTTAATGAAATCAGCACAAGCGTGTTAGGTACGAACACGAATCATATAAATACTTTGCAATTTCAAATTTTTTAAATTCACTCAAATATGATTTTTGTCTTAAAGGTTTTATATTCTCAAGATATTCTTTAAAATAGCTTTAAATTTCCCATAGAAATTCATGGCCTTAAAAGGTTTTTGGTTTAGGATTAAGAAACACATAGAGATTATTTTTAATAAAAATTTTCAAAAATAATATTTCCGAACTAAACAAAATCGACTAATTTTATTTATAGTATTTTCAATATTATTATAGTATTTTTTTAGGAATTAATTAAAAAAAAACACAAAACAAGCAAAAATTAAGCTTAATTAGCGCACACTTAAAAATTACTCGACCGTTATTTTTAAATAGAAGTAAAATCATTTGAAATCATTAAACCACCAGTTATAAAATACTAATCAAAAAGAATATAATTAACTGAATAAGTATCAATTATGATTGCATATGGTTTCGCCTAGATGGCCACATTTTATAGTTACACTTTAAGCACACACATCCGCAGATTTCCTTTTCATTCATTACAAATAATGAAAACAAAAAATAAACAAAGCAAAAAAAATAAACATATTAAAAACTCTCACCATAAACATTAGATTACAACAAGTCAATAATAATTTATGATTAAAATATTTGCAAAAACCCATCCTAAACAATAATATTTTATTGTTGTTGTTGTTGTCGTCTGTTTGTTTTTTTTCGTTTTTTAGTTTTCCAGATATGTACTAAAAAACTGAAAAGATAAGCACCTCATAAAAACGTAAAATACTATTTTACTCGTATCAAGTTCAAAAATGTACTGAGCACTTAAATCACCTATGCTTGAAATTAGACATACTACACTTGAGATTCTTTCTTTTTTTTTTTTTGTTTTTGTTTTACATAAGAAGGGGAAATAACAATCTGAAAAGTTGGGGTCATATTAAAAATTCAAAAATTCAGAATAAAAATTACAAATCTAATTATATATGTATGCATGTATAGGATGTGATCTTTTTTGTTTTTATAATTCCTTTTCTGAATAAATGAAAAATTGTTTACTATACCACAACAAATTATAACAGGTGAAGCGACGAATGTATTCCTATTCTATTATTAGGAAGGAGGAAGTTGATTCATCGAACCATTACAAAAATCGTTCAAAGGTATCAAAATATTAAGGGAGCTCTCTACAATTTTGTTTTGTTTGATCAATGGAAATCATGGATAAACATATTAAAAAGTTATCAATTGTCTTTTTGTTTTTAATTTATGAATTTTCAACTTTTATACATGATTTATTCTTGTTTTGCCATTGATTCTGTGATTTTATTATTGTATCAAATATAATTTATTTTTATTTTTAATATAGATTCAAAAATTTTATAGATTCTTTTATATAAGTTAGAAAATTAGAATTTTAATATTTATTTGAAATAAACAGTTTTTACAACCCTTCCCAGTGGGGAAACTCTCTTTCGATGCATCCTCTTTGTACCATATCCGCGATAAATATGAACTTTGTTTTTTCTTTATTTCTTCATTTTTTCTTTTAAATATTTTTAGAAAATTTAATGCTTACTTTATAACCATAAGGTTTATGATAAGTTTTAATTAATAATATAAAGCTATTTCTTTTTTTTTTTGAATAAAAAACTTCTAAATTCTATAATCGAAGTATATTCGCAGCCAATTTTGTCGCCTCTTTAAATGCGATGCATCGCGCCAGATAGCTTGAAAGCTATGAAAAATTACATTTAGCGGTGACTTTATACATCGCATCGTTCACGAAAGACAGAATTTTCACCTTTGGGTTTTGTTGCATTCATGTTTTGTTTGTATTTTACATTAATATAAAACATTCTTTATTTTTTCTGTAATTAGCTGAAAAGTTTATAACGTCGTATTAACTTTAGATTTTTCTTTTGTTTTACTATTCTTAACCCATGGAAGCGACTTTTTATCCTGCAACTTATCGAAACCCATACATTTTTGTGGCAAATTTCGATCAGTCCCATACAAATGAAGAAATTTGCTAGTCGCTTGTAGTCACATAAATTCATATAAAATCGTTTGAATTCGCTTTCAATGTACCCACAGGCTTTAGGTCAATAATAAGAAATGAGGATGATCTTAGTTATTCTTTAATAATTAAACACAGTCTTCTATCTTTTACTATAATATTAGTAAATGAAGTTTATCAGCCTGTTTTATATTGGTTTATTGGTATATGTCACTATTTTTTCTTTGCTAATTGACATAAATAGCTGGATAACATGTTATTCTAGTCCAAACTATAGATAAATGTTTAAGCATCTTCCTTAATTTCTCTTTCCGTGGTTAAATATCCCATTTCCTAAAGCATGTTATTTATATTTTCCTTGTTCCATTTATTTTTGTACAACTCCCAGTTCTTTATTTAAAGTTCTTTGTAAGGATACTCTCTGAGATGTGCTGACCATTCTAAATACAAGTTTGCCAAAATAATTTTATTAAAATGATCTCATCCTTTTGTAAATGAAATAAACTTTTTTACAAATAAAATTCAACTTTATGAAATTTTTGAAAACAGGACATAAACTTGTTTGATGAATGAAATTATTAAATAAGGTAAATAGTTTCGACTAAAAAAGCCGTTTTGAGAATGATTTTGAGTAAATAAGTAGTATGACTTAAAAATCTTTAGGACCCCTATAAATATAATGTAATTTTTTTAAATTTAGACTCTCCAGTCAACAGCGAATTTTTGTATTCTTCTTCCTTCATGCAAACAATTTATATAATACAATATAGCTTCATTTTATTTATAAAGAAAAGAAACATTTCTATTCGTCCTGTTGCTTCTAAACAGACGAACCTATGCTAGCAAAGCAAAACATTCAAAATCTTTATCAAGTCGTCTCTCGACAGGGACTTATGTGTGTGCAAGGGGGTATTCTCGTTTCAAAATTCGTTTAGAAATTTTTTTGTGGGTTTTTGTGTCACAGTTTAACCCTTTAAGAAAATGTTCCTAAGAAGATTTTTTGAAATTTGAATAATTTTGGGAGCTACAACTCATTTTGTGACACATTGACAAAACCAATTGTGAGCCTAACTCACACTGGACAAACTGGGCCATTTTTTCGTGAGCGGCCAGTTTGCCGGCCTGCAGTTTTTTCAAATTTGATTTTTAAAAAATATTATTAATGTTTAATACTCTTAAAAATATTAATAAATAACAAGAAAAAATAGATGGTAAAAATATCTAATGGCTTTTTAAATGGTGTTCAAAAAAACACTCAAAATTCAGGCCTCTAAATGAGAATAACGCCTCAAATGTCATTTAAGTAAAAATTAGAGAGAATAATTTGAACCTAGGAAAATGAACAAGTGTTATTTTTATCCTAAAAGAGGTTTCTGCTATGTACCAAAGTGTCTAATTCAAAAGTTTATAAAATGAAAAAAGTTAGGGAATATTCAATTGAAATTTTTGATATATTTTCTTACATTTAAGATGTACAATGATTCCTGCCTGAGAGTCTATTAGATATTCTATTTTAGATGCAAATAATAACTATTACTTTACAAAAACTTTCACTCCTATAAATGTTTTTGACACTTGAGGGGCTTGATATACTTTTTCACCAGTTTTGACTATCACGAAACCCACTCAAAGATGCTAGTTTTTCTTATTTTACGAATTCAGTTGCTGAATATTAAATACCTTTTAATGGTTTTAATAAAATTGGTGGACAATTAAAGAATATGCTTAAAAATTAATTGAAAAATGAACACAAATTACCGAAATTAATTATTGAATGCTAAGCAAAAAAAAGAGGACTTGGAAACCTGAAAGTCTATCAGTTGTTTTGCAAGATTTGGTTATCTATTCTAAAAAAAAATGTTTTTAATAAAAATATTTTTAGGCATGAACAGAGAAAACAATTTTTATTATAAAAACTTTAAACTTCTTTAAAAATTTCACTTAAAAAACGAAAACAATAAATAAAAATAGAAATTTACGTATTATAATTCAAATAAACAGTTTTTTTCATGTTTCTTTTTCAATTTACATACCAACTTTCCATGTATACTATATAAATCTATTTTTTATTTTAATTAAAATTCTAATAAATGTTTTTTTGAACTTGAACAGGCTAACATTGAGATACTTTCATCTTGTTCACGTTGTTTAGTTTCATCCAGTTCTAAAAAGAAATTAGAAAAATTCTATTAACTGTCTTTTCAATGTTTAAATACAAAATTTTTAAATCAAGTTACTTGATTCGATGTTTTTTTTAGTATGGTAATCTGATACAAAAGCTTTTTATTTAAGAATTTATGTTAAGCATGGGTAGAAAATAAAAAAATAATGAGTTACTTATATTTTAAAACAATTTTGATTGGGTATAAACCACAAAAACTTTCTACTTTAATTGATTTCGCGGGATAAAATATAAAATATTTCACTTAAACTTAAGGTTGATCTCTACCTAAGTTGAATAGTTTAGCGAGAAGTAAATTTGCGCAACAGATAATGAAATTTTTTTCATTTTGTCAGTAGTCTAAACAAGATGATATGAAAAACATTGCTTCTGTTACTTTATTTCTATTTTCTTCTTAAGTGAAATTTTTTTAAAGTGTATTTTAGAACACTTGATATGAAGAAAATTTATTTGTTTTTTATATAATAATGGTAAACAAAAAATTAAATATTCCATCGGACGTCTGTGTTATAATAAAAAAAAGAAAACCAAAACTATTATGCGTATTGCGAAGAGGAAAATGTTTTGTGTATCTTCAAATATAAAAACTAATTAAATTTAAAATTAAAACAAATGAAAAATAAAAAATTAAAAAATTCTTATTATTACAACAAAAACAAAAATCGAATGAAACATTTTAAATGTAGAACATAAATGAGAAGCTAAGCGAGATCACTTTTTCTTTTCTTACGCTTTTTGCTCAACTTTATAGAACAAGACCAAGGTCATTTTCAGTAAATAAGTCAATGAACAAAATCTGTACAATCTCGCACTAAAATCTTACGTTTTTAGATATCAAAAGTACAACTGCTTAAAGTTCTCCCATTTAATAATTTCAATTATTTATATTTCAAAAGATTCAATTTTTTTGGTATTATAATAAAAATTATATATATTTATGGTAGAATACTTAACTCAATGGCGTATCTAGAGGAATGACGCAAGGATACAATTTTAAAGCTTTTGTTATTTTTATTATACATTAATTGGAATTAGCAGGACGAAAGTTAGTTCTAGCTATGGCACCGAAGTTTTAATTTAACAATTGAAGGAAGAAAATGTTCCTGCAATCGATCTATTAATAAAAAACCACATCCCAGTAATGAATGTGTTTAATATTTCTCTACAAAAAAAAAAAACCGAATAAAGTCTAAATGGAACTTTCTTCTTTAAATTCTTATTATTTTTATAAAGGCATGGTCTCTTAAAGCTTATGAAATCTATTACAATAATTTTGGAAGTAGTAGCTCTGATAGATTTGGTGGTTTAAATAATAGAATAATCAATAGAATAACTTTAAAAAATAACAATTGATTGAGCCATTCTTGCCACGAAAATAAAAGACGTATCTACAAAGATAATGAAACTTGGTTTACTATTGACTTATGTGCACCAAAAGCGACTTGTTGTAAAAGCATAAATGCACATCGTCGTAGAATCAACAGTTTGACGTTTGAAGTCACCTTTAATTAAGTTAAGGCTTTTAAAATTTTATAGTTTAAACTGAGACACGAATTTTCGCTCACGGGGACTATTATAAATTACTTTTTCTAGAGTCAGCAAACTAAAATAATATCTTTATATCTACTGAGATTCAAATATTGAACACTCACAAACAATGTAAACCGTAAATAAAAGAAAATTCTTCAATTTCTTTTTTTTCGTTTTATTTAATTGAACAACTGTACAACTGTGGTCGAGTATATCTACTTTGAGTTAGTTAAAAAAAACTTGCTTATGTCAGGGTTTCAGGATGAAAATTCTCAAATTTCGAATTAAATACTTATCATTGTAAATAAAGTAAATAAAATAAAATAAAGAGGATACTAGGTTTGAATTATATGTCATTCGGTGATTGACAAAAAGTTTTTATACGTTTTTTGGGGTGAGGTTATACTCCATAGTATAATTATTGCAATAATTATCTGAGATTTTAAGTGGAAATATATAATTTATGTTTTCTATCAACTTTTATTGTATTAAATTAACTCCTCTAAATAATAAAGGATTATAAATAAAACGTCATTATTGCAATCAGTATACTATTAACTATAACTGTGTCTGAAAAACGCTGTCGAAGACTTTAATCTAGACATAAAGTGACTGAAGACATTAAAAAATAGCAATAAAGGCTGACGGATAAATGCAAATCATTCATAAGTTTTATGCGCATGTTTTGAAATTAACAAAAAAAAATAATTTTTTATTTTAATTTAAAATATTTACCTGGCGGCAAATGTAATTTCTCAATTAAAAATTTTTTTCGTTTTAATTTAAATGCTAAATCAGTTGTTTCCGGTTTATATGCAGCTAAAGAATTTACAGCTGCTATTTTATTTATACATAAAAGACCATGATATTCTTTAAAACAAGGATTAGTTTCCTTTTCTGAGCCACCAAATGCTTCTAAGCTAATTGAATAATCAATTAAATTTCTTAATCGTGGTACTAAGCAATCATCCTAAAAATAATTATGTATATATATTAACAGAAATAATTAAAAATATTTTTTGTTAAATTCACATATGCTTCAAGTAAATGTGTTGGAATTGTTAATAAGCAAACAGTTGGTGAATTTCGTACAAGTGTTTTTAAAATTGTTAAAAATTTTAAAAAATCTGTTTCAAATCCATCCTGAAACCATAATGGTGAACCAAATGAAGTAATACAGATTCTAAGCACATTTTTAGTTTTTTCATTATTTTCTTCTTGACATAATTTTATATCTTTTATGTATTTTGCAATAGTTTCAAGTAAATTCATATATTTTATATCATTAAAAATATTTTTACTAAATGAGCAATCATTTATATCATTATTTTTTGGCCAGTATATAATATTTGTATTTTTGATGGTATCACTACTAATTTGTTTAGTTAAATTAAAATGTCGGCCCATATTAGATGATTGTACAGAATCAACTTTTGGTAAATCATTATAACGCCATGCAATTCTCATATTAAATTCATTTGATACATTTTCATCAATATTTTTGTTGTTTTCTTCTTTAGTAGTTGTTTCTATAGGTGCCGGCAATTTTTTAACCTAAAATTTTTATTACAATAAATATATTTATAGATATTATAATAATTTTTTTGGAATATTTATCAATAATAAATTAATAAAATAATTTTTAAATACCATTTCTAAAGTATCATCATCAAGACTAGCAACTAAAAGTGAATGTTTAGCACACACACCTTCTGCAAGAAAATATTTAGCCAAAACTTTTGAATATATCACAAATTTATCTTCCTCTAAAAATATATATTCAATTATTAATTGTATTAAAATGGTTTATTTTTGCAAGTAGAATTACCAATTAAAAAAATAGAACCTAGAACCATACCACCTCCTAAAAATTAGTTTTTATTTTTGAATTTAATATTGAAATATAATATTTAAATTTTACCAATTATTGAATCCACTGATGAATTTCCAGTAGATGTTATAATTTGTCCATTATGTAAACTATTTCTAGTCCCAGCATAATTTTGCTGTGATTTTATTTTTTGAAATGTTGACATCGAAGCTGGCTGTATTTATAAGTTAATAATTATAAATAATTTCCTTCCTTCCACTATAGGAATTTATGGGGTTTAAAAGTTGAATACACTAGGAATTAGGTTAAGTAAAAATGTTTATGATTAGAGCATAAATTTCAAAGCTTTTACTAACTGTTTGTTTTTTTTGCACTTGCACTTGCTTCAAATCCTTAAACTTTAAGGAAAATTGAAGGAAATAAACAAAAACTAGACAACGAACTTAAATTTTTATTGATTTAAAATGTTGACATCACAATTAAAAATGTCAAAACAAAAAATAAATGACAGCACGTGTTTGTGTTGGTTTACAATATGAGTTAAGAAAATTTGTAAAACACACACTCAAAGGCTGTTTCCACACGAGGAAACATAAGTTTCCAGTAACATTTTTGATTTTATGATAGAGCGGCAAGAAGTAAGAGGTAAAATTCGGAAAATTTGATGTTAAATTTGTTTCCAGATAAATTTGGGTATCAGGAAAAATATTCCAACACATACAAGAAGTAAATTATTTAGAGGGAGGGAGACACACACACATATTCATATTGCTCTACTGCACATGAAATGTTTCCAAGAAACTTGTTTCCTCGTGTGGACGGTCAAAATTTGTTTCAAAACAAATTCGAAACCAGTTTCGAACGAAATGATAACGGAAACTTCCTCGTGTGGAAACATCCAAAGAGAAATTGAGTTTCTGGACAAAAACCTTAACTTTATGCTGTGTACGAATATATTCTAGCAACAAAAGAAAGTTTTATATCTACTTGGTGTCTACATTAGCGATTTGGACAACAGCGAATTATAGGCGATCTGAGGCACGGTTACAGAAAGTAAATGATAACAATTACAACCGAACTTAAATTTTATGTAATTATATTCATACATTTCACCATCCCTCACGTCAAATTTTATTCAAACACATTGTTTTTTATGCTTCATTATTCCATTAATATAATATATATGTAGGTCAAATAGAATGTGCAAAATTTTGTCGAATTATGTCTAGGATTTAATTTGAAGCACTATTAAATAAATATTTAAAAAGAAATTCCAAATAACAGAAGAATTCATTGAAGACTACCTTATTAAATCAGAAATTAATTAAATTAAAACAAAATAAAAACTTTTTAAAAAATTGTCTTTCATTTTTCTGGAAACAAGTGGAAACTCTAACAAATTTTCAGTAGCAAATCTCGTTTAAGTAGAGCATATTTTATTAGAATTACTTGAAACGTCATTCAGGCTCAATAAACCACCTTATTAAATCAGATACTGATCATTTTATTAATGGAATATATAATTCAATCCGTTCGTTTGCTATTAAAATTATGATGACGTTTTTGATACTTTTAAATTTAATATTTAAAATTAAAATATAATATATTTTAATCTATTTATTATATTCCTACTATTAGTTTGCTCAAAAACCTTCAATTGTTAATAAAATCTTTTCTATTCATCCAATCTAGTTCAAATAAATTTTGTTGAGTTGGGAGTGCATGACAATTGTTGTCAATAGAGTTAGTTCAAATATTAATTCATTAATTATATTTAATAAACTAATTTTAATTTTATATGAGAGAAAAACTTCAGAAAACTGAATGCAACGAACTACGAATTCTGAGTTCAGAAAAAAGAAAAAACAAACTCAAGTAGGAATATACTTTAAAAAATTTCTTTTTATATTACTTGTTTATTTATAAATTGTTTTATAAATCTATACATGGAATTCATTTTAAATTTTGAAAGTTTAAGTTTAAGTTAAACATTATTTTTAACTTTATTCGATATTTTTGCAACAAATATCAAATAAAATAAGAAATATAGGCTCAAAGATAATAATTTTTTAATGAAATGAAACCGTTTGTCTTACGTCGTCTCAAAAAATATCTCCTTAAAGATTTACCGAAAAAAAAACGAACATATTGTAAAATATAGTTCGAGTTATAAAAATTATACAACTATCTCGACATAAAGTTCATGGAATCAAAGATCAGGTGGGTTTATGTCTATCCAGAGCAAAAAATACACCTATATGTTATCTTCCCTATATTTTAGAGATATTTTTGAAAGGGTCTGTGACTCGTCTTGGCCCAGTGATTAATATAATTTTTGAGTGCAAATCGGATTACGTAGACTTCGATTGAATCCTGTTTTGCGACTATTTTTTGTTACTATTCTACTCTTGGATAACGAATTAATAAAGTTAATAGATTTTTATTTACAATTAAGGAATGCTTACATAAATAAAATCTGTAGAAAACAAAAAAAAAAAACTTAAATTCAATGCTCAAATTAAAAATAAAATTACAGTACTCTTTTAAATCACATATAAAAATGGTAGTAAAAAAAATTAATTTATAATAAAAATATCGTTCGGATTGGACTTCTGGTCTTGCTATTGAACTGAATGTTGTCTCATTGAATCAATTTCAGATCTGTAACGAAAAAATTAAAAAAAATTCTAATTATTAGTCAAATATTAGGAAATTTTTTATTTGAAATGTTGAAAATCAAAGTAAAAAGAAATATTTTCAATCTCGTCTTCGTCTCAAACAATTATTTTATTTGTCTTTATTTGAACTACCTAAAATTTAACATAAAGTGGGATTTACACTGTTAGTTAATCCGACAATGAGAAATTTTTTAGGGGGAAATGGCAAAAATTCTGTTTATGTATTGATTATCCAGGGCCCCCTCATGTTTACGAAAAATGCAGAACTAAATAAATCACAAAAAGTGAAGTTAAAACTTAAATCTGTTTTGATGGTTTCCATACTAATATATATATTTATCTATCTCAGGCCAATCAAATTTGGACACGCTCAAATTTTTTATATTTATCACGCGAAAGAAAATCTTAGATCAATTGAATTGTGACACGGTGCACTGCCTTTCTGAAACAGTATTAGTTCCTTCCGTCCACATCTTTTTTTTCGCAATATCTTTCATTAAACGCATCTATAACACAATTTAATAATAACTATTGATAATTTTTTTTAAGGTAGTGAATAAATATAATAATGCTGCATCAGTTGTGGTAGCTTCAGTCAAGATCTAAAATGTTGCTCCTCTTTTCCTCTTCATTTTAGAAAATAAATCTCTTAAGCTCTTATTCATTTTCAAAAAGTTTAATAATAAATTATTATTTATCTAATTTTGTTTAGTTGAAGCTATAGTTGAGTGTGTTTTTGAAATTTAGCCACTTATGATTTTGCTGGTAACTGGAAGCTGGAACGCAGGAGGAGGTTCATAGGAATTTTACATTTTTCGTTTTCTTTGTTTCCGGGGCAGATACACTTAGAAATATCAAAATATCGTTCAAAAAATTTGTGTTTCATTTTCCGAAAATACAATATTTAAAAAATGTCTTGAAATTTTATCAAAAAATATCAGGATAATTTATAAAGATATGCGGCTTGAATCGAAGGAGTGTTAAGCAACTTTGTACCTTACACAGAATTTTAAACGCATTTTTCACGAAATGAAGTTTTTAAAGTGAGTAAACACTGTAGATACGGAACGGTTTAACCGATCATCACTCAACTAGTTACTGATAACATAAATAGGATGTACTTGAGCGAAAAATACTTAAGCGTTGCTTTAAATATAAAGTTCGTGATTAATTATGCATGCTTAAAATTATTTTTAGAAATTAATTTTATTCCTACCAATCATAAAAAACCATAACGAGAATTTACCAAAAATGGATTTCTTCTTCCAATAAAAGTGATTCCTATTTATAATAAATAAATCTAAAAAATTCTCTAACACAAAAATTGCATTAAATCACGTCCCCCTTTTCCATAAACAAAAAACAAAAAAACATTATTATTATAATTTATATTAATATTAATAAACTAAGAAATACCTTAATTGTGTTGGTAAACATGAAAAATCCAATCCATTTTCTATGATTTCCATAATTGCTAGCGTTTGAAGCGAAGGATTAAAATCTAAGACATGGACCCAATTTCTATATTTATCTGCATCTTCATCTATATCCTCATCTGTATCTTCATCTGTACCAGAAGCTAGGCTAAATAATAACACAGTTATTAAATTTTTGGAAGTAATTAGTCCAAATCAAAGATGGAAATAAATATCGTACGTTTAACTGACAAACATTATTTGAAGGTTTCACATTGACATTTGGAGATAGTGATGAGAAGAAGAGATAGAAGTGTTTAGAAGGACTTTTAATTCAGTAAATTTAGCTGCCTCCGTTAGACTTACTCAAAAAAGGAAAATATTTTTTACTTTTAGAACAAGCAAACATAACGGTTTGTAGGTTTAACACTTTCACGCCGGCGGGTACCATGGATGGTACACATCGGCTATAGTTTTGTAGATGATAAAAACTTTGTGGTTAGAAATAATCTTTTTTTATAAAATAAACTTTTTATTTTTTGTTAAACAACATTTTATGAAAAGTGTCGCAACATACATTTGTACATTTTTTAATGACGCCTGAAGAAGTGAAATAGAAAAAACTGCGCCTTCCTCAACGTGTTAATTTACTTTTAATGGAGTTTAATACGGAAATCCTTAGCTTATAGATGTGAGCTTATGCTTCAATAAACTAACGATTTGTAAAAAGTGATAAATTTGTGGGGACTGTTTGAATTCCAAAACAAAAAATCAAATAAGTGATTTAAAAACCATCCAAGATTATCCAAGCGAATTCATAACCACAATAATGAAAGACTTGTTTGATTTAATTATTGAAAGAAATCAGGAGTATACACTTCGCGAAAACCTTCGCATTTTCATTCGAAAAAGCACTTTTTCCGTTTGCAAATAAATTCATCCCAATCCTCACCTGCAGAAAATAATTTATTAAGTAAAAGCTGAGCATATTCAACCTGACGACAATAAAGAAAGTAAGTGCAGGTTTATTGAAAACGTTTTTTCTTTTATAGAAATTCACCCGTTATCCAAAGTTATCCCGATTAACATAAGAGCTTTCTTAGTAATTTTTGTTACTGTACCATCTGAGATGCAGTTGACATTAAATTTGATACTTGCTACAGTAGCAATAAAACAAGGGGGAATGAGATATGCGCTGAGTTCTTTGGTATGAAGCATATGGTTCATAAAAACTGCACCAAACTTGGTTTAGACAAACAAGGAACTAACTACAACTATGCAAAAAGAAAAAATAAATAACAATCCAAGCAATGAATATTTATGCACACTGTGTGATAATCTTTCTTAGACTAAGATTTTTCAATAAAATTTTCCTGAAATTTATAGTAGTTTTCAATTGAATTGTACACTAAATCTGAGCATCACATTACGCCTTTACATAAAATGTTTAGTTCACTTAAAAGTATCTGGTAAAATTAAATTATATCCATATATTGCGGAAATTTAAGGTTATATAACCCGAAAATTAATTTTATTTACCTAGTTAAACAAAGGAAGATCATTTTATTGCCAATAACGGTACATGATTGCTCTGATGCTAGTTTTGGTGATTTTCCGCGTGGTTTTATCAAATTCCAATGATTCCGTTTTGTATCAAAATAATATAAATCGCATTCGATATGACCTCCAAAAGCATATATTATGTTATTATGTACAACTGAAAAAACAATAAGGGAAATCTTTCATAAAACTATTTGACATTTAAAAATCAAAAAAACATACATAAAGAATAAAAATATTTACCAACAACGGGTATATTACCAGTTGTTTCTGGATGATGCCATTGATTTGATTTTAAATCTAAATACATAATATCAGTTGCTTCTTCAATTCCATATTCAACTCTGTAATTACATTCTCCAAATATATACATACGATCATTAACAATAGTTGCTCTATGTTGCCTATATGATGGAGTTTCACCAGTAGTTATTATATTTTTCCAATTCATTGTTTTTAAATAGAGACAAAGTACATCACTCTCCACGTATTCTTTACTAATAATATTAAAACCACCAAAAATATACATTAGATGATTTGAAATACATGCTGAATGTTCAACACGAGTACTCGGTATTATTCCAGTTACTTTTGGTCTTGACCAGCTTAATGTTTTAGTATCAAAACAATATAAGGTATTACATCCGTTGCCTTTATCAGATCCACCCCATAAATATATTTTTTTGTCATAAGCCACGACGGTATAACCATATCTTTTTTTTGGCACATCTAGTGGTTTTAATCGTTCACCATTTATATCAATATGATCAGGCAATAATGACCATTCTAATGTATTTGTATTTAATACATGAATTTCAATTGGTCCGTCGTAATTACGACAATAGTGTTATGAATGTTTGATCACCCACGTCGTATTTACATCTAATATTGGTTTATTTAAGATTTTAAAACGTTTTCCGCTTTTACTTTGAAAAAGTCCGACAGTTAAAAATAATTCCAGGAAATAGCCTATAAACAAGTAATAAAATAAAATAATGTATGATGCAAGACATATTTGCATAGGATATCGAAAAAAACAAACAAACTAACAAATGGTGTGAATTAGACCACCTAAAAAGGATTTACGAATATAAAAAGGATGAGGCAGGCTGAAGCAACAGTTCTTTTTACATCTAAGACTCCTGGGTGAAGACGTCAGTCATTTAATTTAGTTATTTTAGTGTCTTTAGTTATTGTACCGTATTACAATTACTGTATCATTTAAGTTATTTTATTGTAATTCTAATTATAACATAATTGATTATTAAACTCTTTACTAATAAACTACATATTTGAATTAAAGAGCAGTGTTTAATTGAAATTAATGTGAAAAGGTAAACTCTAAATTTCTTTGAGTTTAACCTGCAAAACAAAAATAAAAATCACAAAATATATTAGTGTTTGTGCTATAGCATAACACAAATAAATTGGTGGCAGCGGTGGGATACGAATTCCCATTACCTTAAGGAAAGAAGAATAACAAATTCATCTTTATCAGCCGGAGGATTCAACTAAACAACTATGAACATCCTCATCCTGGCAGCAATTTACATGTAAGTACTTTAATTCTTTTACGTAGTATAATTCTTTAGTAAAAGTGCATAAAATGATAAGTGCAAATAAAGTGGAAGCAATGATTATCCGGGAAATTTCTTCGAAAAAAGAATACGACACAGACATAAGCTTTATTAAAAATAACATTAAATTCAACGGCGAAAATTACGAAATTCTTCAGTCAGGAAAGTTCATCTCCCGAGAAGAATATCTCCAAAATTTTTCAGAAATATCATCTTCACCCCAAGTTCCTTCCGCACCTTCTCTAACTCAAAGGTCTAACAATCTTGATAGTAGCAATCTTCCACTGCAAGCAATGGCTCATGAAGTACCCATTCAAGTACTGACCTCGATGATACCTCTCTTTAAAAGTGAAGCTTCAGAAGCTTACAACTTCCTTCAGACATGTGAAGATGCAATGTCCCTTGCTACGGAAATGCAGAAGAGAGTTTTATTTCTTTTTATTAAAAGCCGTATAATAGGAAACGCTAGTATAATCACAATGAATAAGAACATTTGTTCTTGGAATGAGCTTAAGGCCGAATTAAATTCACTTTATAGAGAAAGGCATAGTAATTTGCAACTGCATAGAGAATTAGTACAATTAAAACAAGAAAAAGCAGAAAACGTTATGCAATTTACACAAAGGGCCGAAACCTTACAAAGAAGGATGATTCAAAATTTAATGCGTGATTTTAATAATGAAATTGGTCAGCAGGCATATATAATGGAAAACATTAAAAACGCTTTTATTAACGGCCTAAAGGAATATTTAACTACATATGTTATCACGCAGCGTCCTAAAAACTTAACGGAAGCTTCACAATTGGCTACAGAAGAAGAAACGAGACTTCTTTGCAAAAATGTTAGAAATGAAAAGGACTATCATAATAGGAACATGATTAAAGTCAATCGACTGAACCTAAGGTGTTACAACTACGACGAAATTGGTCATCTCGCACGAAACTGCAGGAAACCAAAAAGAGTCCCTATGCCGGAAAGTAACCAAAAGGTCGAAAAAAAAAAGAGAAAACAATTTCAGGAAATTCAATGTAGAGAAAAAAACAAGCGTAGGGGCAATAAATTGGGAAAAAAGCCCACACATTGTAATTCAATATGATGATACGACATATAAGATGTTGGTCGACACCGGTGCAGGAATATCACTAATAAAGAAAAATGTTATTTACGAGAGCGATTTGGATAAAAGTGGAAAAATTTTACTTCAAGGCTTCGGAAGTAAGTTTAAAGAATCATTAGGATTTGCAAAACTTAATATTCAAATTCCCTCAGAAACTGAGAATTGTAATCCATATCAAGTTAAATTTCAAGTAGTTAGGAATAATGATCTCAAAGATTATGATGGTATACTAGGTACAGATTTTCTAAGGAAACATGAATTTGTAATAGATTACAAGAATAAAGTTCTTAAAAATAACAATGAGTCAATTAAATTACATTTCGGTAATGTCTGTAGAAACAATAAGGTTTCGCACTTATTAGGAATCAATAAGAGGTGGAAAATTATAAAAGAAAGCCTTAGACTGAGTCATCTTGAAAATACTGAGGAAAAATCGCTTGAAAATACATTACATGAATTTGCAGAAATCTTTAGTCTACCTGGTGAACCTCTCACGGTTACCACAGCCGCTAAACATATAATTAGGACAAAAACTGATGTACCAATACATACAAAAACATACAGATACCCAAAGGTACATGAAGCTGAAGTTAAAGCTCAAATCGGAAGCTTAAAGGAACAAGGGATTATTCAAGATAGCCATAGCCCATGGTGTTCTCCTCTATGGGTTGTTCCGAAGAAAAGTGATATTAATGGAAAGCCTAAATGGCGCATGGTAATAGATTATCGTAAATTGAACGATATTACCGTTTCAGACAATTATCCTTTACCTAATATCAATGAAATTATAGACCAACTAGGTGGTGCACGATATTTTACGACATTGGACTTGGCATCAGGTTTTCACCAAATACCATTAGATCAAAAATCCTTGGGAAAAACAGCATTTTCTACTCCCTATGGACACTTCGATTTTACGCGTATGCCATTTGGCTTGAAGAATGCCCCAGCATGTTTTCAGCGGGCTATGAATAATGTCCTTGGCATGCTCCTAGGAAGAGACTGCTTTATATATTTGGACGATATTGTTGTCTATGCTAAAGATGTTAAGGAACATAATAGTAAATTGTCAAGAGTACTTACAAAACTAAAACAATTTAATTTAAAACTTCAACCCGAGAAATGTGAGTTCTTAAAAACTGAAGTAGAATTTCTTGGACATATAATTACAAGTGAAGGAATAAAACCGAATCAACAAAAATTAGAAATAATTTCTAACCTAAAAGAACCACAAAACAAAAAGGACGTGAGATCATTTATGGGAATGATTAGTTATTACAGAAAGTTTATTCCAGGTTGTAGTAGAACAGGTAGCCCTTTAAACAAGTTGCTAAAGAAAAATGTCCCATTCATTTGGGGAAAAGAGCAACAAGAAAGTTTCGACGCATTGAAAAATGACTTAAAGAATTTTGTGACATTGCAGTATCCTGACTTTTCCCAGCAATTCATTATAACTACCGATGCATCCAACAAGGGGCTTGGAGCCGTTCTAAGTCAGACTAAGGATAAAATCGATAAACCTATTCAATTTATTTCAAGATCCTTAAATAAAGCTGAAAAAAATTACAGTACAACAGAGAAAGAATGTCTGGCCATCGTTTGGGCAGTTAAATGTTTCAGGCCATACATATATGGTACTAAGTTTCAAATTAAAACTGATCATCGTCCACTTACATGGCTTTTTAATGTAAAAGATCCAGGAAGTAGGTTAGTGAGATGGAGATTGAAATTGGAAGAGTACGATTATGAAATAGTTTTCAAAAAGGGAAAAGACAACGTCGTAGCGGACGAACTGAGTAGAAATGTTTTAGTGTTAGAGCCTGTAAATGAAAACGGAGAGTATGATGAAATCCTTGATATTCTAAAAGAGCAGGGTATAACGGTGGAGGACCATAGTGAACCACAACCCGAAATTATTACTGTAAATGATCGAAGCACAGATGTTAGGGATGTCAATCAAGATCAAGTTCTAGAAGAAATCTGTGACAAAGATTTGCAATTAAAAATAATAAAAGAAAACCATGAAGGAGTAATTGGTGGACATACAGGGCAAAAGTCTACCTTAGAAAAAATTAAAAGGAAATATACTTGGAAAGGCTTAAGCAGGGATGTCATCGACTACGTTTCTAAGTGCAAAGAATGTGCTACAGAGAAAATAAACAGACATCCTCATAGGAATCCTATGACTATAGTTAGTCTTGCCCAGCACACTTTGGAGAAAATACACATGGACTTAATTGGACCATACCCCATGACAGAAGATGGGTTTTCTTTTGCGTTGACCATACAGGATGATCTATCAAAATATATTATGATCATTCCAATTAAAACCAAAACTGCTAGCGTAATTGCAGGAGTATTTATAGAAAATTGGGCCTTAAAATTTGGACTGCCTGGATATATCTTAACGGATAACGGAACAGAATTCTGCAACGAACTTATGGCTGAAATCTGTAAGTTACTGGACATAAATCAAATAACTACAAGCACGGCTTATCCGCAATCAAACGGATCTTTGGAAAGAGCCCATGCACGAATTAATGAGTTCGTAAGAACAACCAAAAATACGGGCAAAAACTGGAAAAACCTAATGAAATATGCTGCTTATAATTATAACAACACCAAACATACTGCTACAGGATTTACACCTTACTATATGATGTTTGGACAAGAACCAAATATTCCTACAGCCATCGAAAAAGCACAAAAAGAAATCACGATATACGAAAGAATGGAAGAAATAATAAGAACTCGTAGAATATTGGAAAA
The DNA here is from genome assembly GCA_947359355.1 of Acrocera orbiculus. Taxonomy (NCBI): domain Eukaryota; kingdom Metazoa; phylum Arthropoda; class Insecta; order Diptera; family Acroceridae; genus Acrocera; species Acrocera orbiculus. Next base: position 7,882,346 of record OX375758.1, read on the forward strand.
AAATGCCAAAATACACAACCGAAAACTAAAAGAAAAATCAAAGGAACGATACGACAAAGCATTGGGAAAAATGCCAAATGTCAAAATCGGTAGTATGGTCTTCATAAAAAATTCAGATAAAAGAAAACTATCCCCTCGAGCAAAAGGACCTTACAAAGTCCTTGAAGTTTTTAAAAATTCAGTTTTGATTCAATTACCAAATAAAAAGGCATATTTTAATAAAAGCCACATAAAACCTTTTCAGGGCAGTGGCCAGTTTGGAAATTAAAAATCTGGAGAATACTGGGATGTACTTCCAACACTTAGGCAAATTGCGACAAGAAAATGGAAAAACAACAATTGTTATACATATAGAGTTGGAAGAGCTAGAACTAAGATTGTTAGAAATAGAAAATTTAATTAGAACAATAAGAAACAAATGCTTAAGCGAAATTAGAGAATGTCAAGATCTCAAGGATAAATCCATAATGGATTTAAGAAATGTTAGAAATAAGTTCAAAATTGTGTATGAACTATTAGGAAATCAGGATAGAAAATATCGAAGAGGACTAATTAACGCCATTGGTTCAGGTCTGAAAGTCTTATTTGGAACCATGGACGATAGCGATGCTCAGTACTACCAAAATGCTACGCAAACACTTGCGCAAAATCAAGAATTCATTCAAACTGCAATGCAAGAAGAGATCAAGATAGTGAAATCAATTAACGAACAAAATCAAGTCTTGAAAACAACTACGAAATATTATGCAGGAAAAATTAATGAATTAACAGGAATAGTAAACACTATGGAAGGAATGGCAAACAACAGGACACTTTCGATAAATAACAAATTTTATTTTGTACAAGTAAATTTCCAAATACATTACGCCCTATTACAAGTGGAACACGACTTAGAAATTCTAACGGATAAATAAAATTATCTGCTTACTTGCAGAAAAAGATAATAAATATTGTAATTGGCTTACCTCTCTTAGATTTAATGGAATTTGATTTATATAAAGTTATAAGTGTACCTATTGTTAATAAGGGTCATTCAACTTTATTAGAAATAAGAAATAAGTTTGTCACAATAAGCAGTAGCAAAACATTATACCAAACATATAAAGAGGAGCCAAATTGTACAATTATAAACAATATCTTTATTTGTAAGGCAATAGAATCTAAGACTTTACCTCATGTAGATGATTGTGAAGTATCTTTACTTTTGAATTATGGTGCCGAAAACTGTATAATAAATCAAATTGATAGGCACTATGAAATATTTGAAAAATTATATGTAAACACATTTATATATGCTTTAAGTTTTGATACTAGATATAACTATAAATGTAGTAAAAATAGCACTATCGGTACAATTCAGGGAATAGGAATTTTAAGTTTTGAACCCAAATGCGAATTCAGCACAGCCAGCACCAACATCATAACATATGACGCCGCAGAAGAAACCAGAGAAAGTCAAGACCATTTTAATTTTAACCTTGACGGATGTTGCGCAAACGTGAAATTGGAGGAAATAGATATTGAAGTCTCACCTATTGGTAAAGTTAACACAAATAATCTCGATCATCTACAAGATTTGACGACCCAAATACAAAAACAAGAAAGACTTCTCCACAAATCACTCAAACATATTCCAGAGAGAGCACAGGGTTTCATATTGGGAATTGTAAGTCTATTAATTTTGGGATTTCTGATAGTTGGCTGCTATAAATTTAAAAAAGGTACTTATGCTAATTATTTCCAAAGAAGAGAAAGTATTAGGCAGGTAGAAGAACAGGAGATTTCAATTGAACCAAGATACCCGAGAAGAAGGCGCAATCCAACAATTGGAGCCCTTCCATGAGTTAGCGACATATAGTCGCTCTTTTTTTTTAGTGGGGAGGTGTTATGAATGTTTGATCACCCACGTCGTATTTACATCTAATATTGGTTTATTTAAGATTTTAAAACGTTTTCCGCTTTTACTTTGAAAAAGTCCGACAGTTAAAAATAATTCCAGGAAATAGCCTATAAACAAGTAATAAAATAAAATAATGTATGATGCAAGACATATTTGCATAGGATATCGAAAAAAACAAACAAACTAACAAATGGTGTGAATTAGACCACCTAAAAAGGATTTACGAATATAAAAAGGATGAGGCAGGCTGAAGCAACAGTTCTTTTTACATCTAAGACTCCTGGGTGAAGACGTCAGTCATTTAATTTAGTTATTTTAGTGTCTTTAGTTATTGTACCGTATTACAATTACTGTATCATTTAAGTTATTTTATTGTAATTCTAATTATAACATAATTGATTATTAAACTCTTTACTAATAAACTACATATTTGAATTAAAGAGCAGTGTTTAATTGAAATTAATGTGAAAAGGTAAACTCTAAATTTCTTTGAGTTTAACCTGCAAAACAAAAATAAAAATCACAAAATATATTAGTGTTTGTGCTATAGCATAACAATAGGAATCATTACCAATTGAGTATATTAAATTATCAACTGCAACAACATACTTATCTTGAATATATTCAGTTGAATCACATGTTTTAAACATTGTCCAATACATTTTTATTAAATAATAAACTCAATTCTTCTATTCATATAATTTTATATTGCATTAATTATTTTCAATTTGACGATTAAAGTTAATTTCCGCCAA